>JAHHZJ010003409.1:0-58883 GCA_021437245.1 Aegilops speltoides
AAGATGAGGAGGAGGAAGAAGACTCTCTCCGGAGGAGGAGAGAGGAAGAGGAAGGCTTCCCCAGGGGGGAGGCGAAGGGTCAAGAGGGGGAAAACTATTCCCGGACAGCTTCGCCAACACCGGCGTTGGCGAGGAGTGGCCTTCAAGGGCCAGGCCTCGGCGAGATCGTAAGTATCCGGATCCTCGATATACAATTTCTTTCGTGTCACATAGTGTCCTACTAATGCCGCATACTGTCCGCAGTCCGGCCGATGATGATCTCCCCGCTTCATCGAGCGGGTCGTCGGGCCCGTCGGATGTGGATTCACTTCCGACTGCCTCTACCCCCCGCGCCGATGAGGACGCCGAGGTGGGATCCTAGAAAGGGACCCATCAGGAGGAGGCTCCGGAGGCGCCGCAAGGCAGCCTCCCGGACTTTGCGCCGGACTCTACGTCGGAACTGTAGTGGTTCCAGAGTCCGCAAGCGGCCCCTTCAAAGAAGGGCAACACCGTGACGCCCGGCCTCCGCCCAACCGGGAGGCGGACAACTTGCCGGAGGCGCTCAAAGGCGCTTCCATCGAGGAAGAACACCGCACTGTTATGAGTGCAGTGATTCAGAAGGTCCAGCTTGCCAAGAGCGGGCTGACCGAAGCCTGCAGTAGCCTTCTAACAAGATTTGAGGTAAGAAGTTAGAATTATGTTATGTAGTACCGCATAGACAGTAGCCCCTGATGCTTGGTTCGGTGTTGAGGATCTAAAAAGATATTCGCAGGTTGCTAAAAATTATGTAAATATGGGTTTGCAGGCTGTGCTGCTAACCTCTGCCGCACTGACTGCGGAGGTTGGTACTTCGGGCGCGTTTGGCTGTATCAGGCCGTTTAACGGCCGGACTCGAAGATTGCCTTAAAAGGCTGCTCTGTACTTCTGCCGCGAGAGCCGCTGTATGTGCCTCCGTTCTTAGGGAGCGGTCCATATTTCCGTTGATCGTGATGACTCCACGAGGGCCTGACATCTTGAGCTTGAGGTATGCGTAATGCGGCACCGCGTTGAACTTTGCAAACACGGTTCGTCCGAGCAGAGCATGATAGCCGCTGCGAAATGGGACTATGTCGAAGATTAACTCCTCGCTCCGGAAATTATCCGGGATCCGAAGACCACTTCGGTGTGGTGAGCTGCACAATTGGCCTCCACACCTGGTATGGCGCTTTAAAGGTTGTCTTTGTAGGTTTAATCCTTGAGGGTCTATGCCCATCTTGCGCCGTATCCCGATAAAGCAGGTTCAGCTCTGCCGCCGTCCATCAGACTCTCGTGAGGTGAAATCCATCGACGATTGGGTCTAAAACCAATGCGGCGAATCCGCCGTGGCGGATGCTGGTCGGATGGTCTCTTCGATCGAAAGTGATTGGACAAGAGGACCATGGATTGAACTTCGGGGCGACTGGCTCCATCGCGTATACGTCCCTTAGTGCACGCTTCCGCTCCCTCTTGGGTATATGGGTTGCGTAGATCATGTTCACCGTCCGCACTTGTGGGGGGAAACCCTTCTGTCCTCTATTGTTCGGCGGTCGGGTCTCTTCCTCGTCGTCGCTGTTTAGCCCCTTGTCGTTGTTTTCGGCAATTAACATGCCTGCCTACTTGAACACCCAGCAATCTCTATTGGTGTGATTAGTTGGCTTTTCAGGGGTGCCATGTATCTGGATAAGCGGTCGAGTATTCGGTCCAAATTGGACGGACCCGGAGTGGTTCTTTTGAATGGCTTCTTCCACTGACTGGGTTTAGAGCCTCGGAATCCGGCGTTGACTGCCGTATCTTCCTTGTCGTCGCCGTTAATGCGGCGTTTATTTTTGCTTTGACGTGACCTGCCGTTGTGGTCCTTAGTATCCGGACTGCCAGAATTTTTACTGAGGTTGTTGCTGCGAGCTAGCCAGCTATCCTCTCCCGCGCAAAAGCGGGTCATTAATGATGTGAGGGCTGCCATGGATTTCGCTTTTCTGTCCCTGTGCGGGCTAGCCACTCGTCGCGGATGTTATGTTTGAAGGCTGCAAGGGCCTCTGCATCCGGACGGTCGACGATTTGATTTTTCTTTGTCAAGAACCGTGTCGAATTGTCTAGCCAATTAAATCGGCTGCTGAATTATGTGGCTTAGGTCATCCGCGTCGGTGGCGCACATACGCGTTCTCGAAGTTGTCGAGGAATGCGGCTTCGGTCTTCCCAACACCCAATTGACTCTGCGGGCAAGCTGTTAAGCCAATGCCGAGCTGGTCCTTTAAGCTTGAGTGGGAGATACTTGATGGCATGGAGATCGTCGCCGCGGGCCATATGGATGTGAAGGAGATAATCTTCGATACAAACCGCGGGGTCTGTTGTACCATCGTAGGATTCGATGTTTACAGGTTTGAACCCTTCAGGGATTTGATGATCCATTACTTCGTTAGTGAAGCATAGCGGGTGTGCAGCGCCTCTATATTGAGCAATATCGCGATGTAGCTCGAGAGAGCGTTGTCTGCTGTGTTCGGCCCGGCCGGGGTTATTGTATCCGGCGTGACGGTATTCGCCGTGGGTCGTGGGGCGCCAACGTGATCCGTAGATGGATCTGGATTGCCTTGCTTTGTCCTCCAATACGTCTCACAAGTCTGGCGCGTTCCCTCTTGGCTTCATACTTTTGGAGCGATGCCGGGGTACGGTCTTGGTGGAGGGCCTGGATGCCTCTCTGTCGCGACCACGGGGTGGTCGGTCGGCCATATCGTGCGCTGGTGATGAAGGTATGTATGCTTCTTCCTCTAATCGGGGGAGCAACTTGTGTCTTGGGTAGCTTTTGGAGGGGCGTTTGAGTTTATACTCTTCGGCCGCGAGGACCTCGGTCCATCGATCGGCCAGCAGGTCCTGATCAGCTTGAAGCTGCTGCTGCTTTTTCTTTAGGCTATTTGCCGTAGCGATAAGCCTGCGTTTAAAACGCTCTTGTTCGACGGGATCCTCAGGCACGACGAATTCGTCGTCGTTGAGGCTTGCCTCGTCTTCGGAGGGAGGTATATAGTTATAGTCCTTGACCTCTTCGTCTGCCGCCCTCTCGTGAGGGCTTGCTTCTGCATCCTTGTCGGTGTCAAAACCGGCGGATCTCGGGTAGGGGGTCCCGAACTGTGCGCCTAGGCGGATGGTAACAGGAGACGAGGGACACAATGTTTTACCCAGGTTCAGGCCCTCTCGATGGAGGTAATACCCTACGTCCCGCTTGATTAATATTGATGATATGGGTAGTACAAGAGTAGATCTAGCACGAGATCAATGAGGCTAAACCCTAGAAGCTAGCCTATGGTATGATTGTTGAGATGTAATGTTGTGTCCTCACGGACTCGGCCCTCGGTTTATATAGACACCGGAGGGGCTAGGGTTACACAGAGTCGGTTACAATGGTAGGAGATCTACATATCCGTATTGCCAAGCTTGCCTTCCACGCCAAGTAAAGTACCTTGGGACACGAGCCGAGTCTTCAATCTTCTATCTTCGTGATGCAGGAGTCCGGCGGATATCGATAGTCCGGCTATCCGGACACCCCCTAGTCCAGGACTCCCTCAGTAGCCCCCGAACCAGGCTTCAATGACGATAAGTCCAGCGTGCTTGTAGTCTTCGGCGTTGCAAGGCGGGTTCTCCTTCAATTCCATGTTCTGCGAACAATGTCGGCTTTACCTCGAATCTTGTGCTTCTTGGCTTCTCGCCAAATTATGGCCCCTCTTCCACGCGTCGCATGAATGCGAAAAGCCAGGGAGCCTTTTACATTTCACCCCCGGGTTGTGCGGGTCACCAGCCTATTAAAGGGACAGGGATCCAGATCCAAACCGCACCATCCTCCTCCTGCGTATACCCATCGAAGCGCCTCTGACTCCGAAATCCATTCCACCATGGATCGTCAACGCGGCTCTTCCTCACGTGCTCCCAGCCCATCGCCGGGTGATTGGAGGAGGTGCTCTATCTCGCACAACGAGCTAGTAAAGCTCCAAAAGAGGATGGCTCCCTCCAGCCTTCATGGTTCGGTCCGAGCCGGACTGGTTACTGCTCGGGGAGGGAGCAGGCGGAGGACAACCCAAACCCCAACAAGGGGGGCGGGTGTGCTTTGTCCCTTATCTAATAAGGGGCTCGGGTTTCCAATACACCCGTTCCTCGCTGGCTCTGAAGTTCTATGGACTTCAGCTCCATCACCTCACGCCCGCTTCATGTTGCACATCGCGGCTACGTAGCTCTTTGCGAGCTATTCTGGGCATCGAGCCCCATTTCGCATTGTGGAAGAGGCTATTCGCCTCGCACCCGTTCTCACCAGGGTCCATATATCAAGTGGGCGGCGCGAAATATGGCGCATCGCTGGGACCGGATACCTATCCGGCACCGAAGAGGGCGTCCAAGACGGCCCTCGGGTGGTTTTATATAGTAGACGCTCCGTTGCCCGACCCAGTCCGGATCGGCCTCCCGGAGTTTGATGCCGCTCCCTTGAAGAAACGCCTCAGCTGGCGCCCGCGGAGCCCCCGTTTGGAGGAAGACAAAAGCGTCCATTACTTGATGGGCCGGATAAGATTAATGGCTCATTCCGGTTTGACCATGTTCGGAGTCATGGCGACGTGCATCAAGCGGGGGGTGCAGCCGCTGCAATATAGAGGCCACCCCATGTGGGATTTCAACGAGGAAGACGACGCTACCCGGCACGGCCGTAAAGGGCCGGATTCGACCGAGGATCTGGTGAAGATCCTATCCGGTCTGTACAAGGGGGAGAAGGAGGACTTCCTTCGTCCAAACCCCGTGAACGGGTTTTCTATGGTCAATCCACGAGGATGGGTAAGTGAATGCCTCAAGAGGGCTTTTACCCGTATTTTCGAAGTTTAAGCTTCTCATGTTATTTCTTGGCGCAGAGTCTCGCCGCCTTGTGGAGGACATGGTGAGTCCGCTCCACAGCCGAGGACCGGAAGGGTCCACAGGTCCGCCTCCAAGAGAATCCGGACCTTGGGGTGGAGCTAATCGACGGGTGTATCACCAGCTAAGCATTGATGATGCGCTAGTCGCCATTACGGCGGACTACCCCGGGCTGAGTTCGGCATCCCAGGTGACCAAGACCGAAGTCCGGACACCGTTATTTTATCCTTGCCTGTTCTGACCTTCACAAACGATGGTATTTTGCAGGAGGCGCCATTACGGCAGGAAGTCGAGCCTGCGGCGACCGACTTACAGGGGTCGGGCCGAACCAGCAGGAGGAAGAGGAGCACCGTGCGGGCGGAAGCGTCGCCGCAGAGGTATAGCTCGCTTTTGTCCCTTATGAGCAATGTTCCGAGGAAATTTCTAAGTGCTCATGATCTTCATAGGAGAAAAAGTGCTCGGCGGACTGGGAGCACAGGAATCCCCCCCCACTCAACTCCCGCCAGGCTCCAACGCCCGGACTGGAGGGGGAGGCGAGCGCAAGACGCGAACCGGATCCTACTCCAACGGAAGATACCGACAGACTGTCCGCCACAGCGTCGGAGGTGGAGAGCGCTATGAATCATAGACGCCACGGACAGTTCTTCAAGAGGCGTACTTTTCCCCTGAGGCATTGGATGCCTTTAAAGCAGGGGACGCGCATCTCCGGGCTGCCCAAAATGGTTTTACCAGAGCCACAGAGCAGTATGTTAAAGACATACAGGTAAGGGAAATTTAATGGTTGTATACACAAGAGCCCCGAGACTTAAATTAGTTATGTTAACTGATTTAAGGATCATGTAAACTTTCAGGTTCTTAACGAGAAGAACGCCTAGCTGTCCCGGGAGCTGCAAGATTGCAAGGCCCAACTTGAGGCCGCACTTGCTGCCGCAGGAGGAGACGAAAAGACCCCTCCTGGTAACACATTTGTATAAATGAATATAAGCGCTGTGCGGCGTGCGCGTGAGTCTAATAATGACATCAGAGGTGCTGCGAACAATATCCGGACAGGCAATCGCTACTACGCCAGACTAAAAGCGGCGAAAATGTCTTGAAACGAGTTCAGCAGAAAGGAACAAGCTTCAAGATGCCAATGCCAAGCTCGGAGAAGAGCTGAAAGGCGCACAGGCCGAGCTGTCCGGCTCCATTAAGAAGAATCAACGGCTTCGTCGCAGCATCTATAGTAAGTGCTTGAACGAACTTTCGTAGGAACAAGAGTTCGGCGAGGAAGCGATTTGACGTGATATGTCTTGTAGGTATACTCACGGGCCGTCCTGCAGAGGAGATGCCCGTATCAATGGGTGATCAACTTCCCGAACTGGTGCGGCTGTGCGAACGAGTTCGACAGGCAATGAGTGGCGTCGTACGGGCTTTATGGCCATCCTCGCCCCGCCCGAGAGCCTCGGGAGCTTGCAGAGAAGCTACGAGGAGTGCGGCGGCGCTTCCATTTGTGGAAGGTTTGACCTGCCGTCAAGGTGCCAGGAGGCTTGGGCCATGGTCAAGACGCGGTACAAGAAGGCAGATCCCAACCATATGGCGAAGTTGGACCGGTGGGGCCCGGCGGAAGGAGATCCTGTGAGTTTAGTGTACGGCCGGTAGAGGCTGGCTGCGAAATTCTCCCAACGGGCTGTAAACTAGACAACTTTGTTAGGCGGGATTGAGGAGGAATACAATCAATAAACTTGACAATTTATGTTATCCTTAAAAATGACATGTGAAATGCCTTCTAGCTGGATTGTAGATCGTTTGCGTTGCCGACCTTTTCGCCGACCTCGGGACCCTAGAGTCCGGAGTGTGTCCGAATACCTTTGTGGTTAATAAATAACCGTGGTATGCATGGAGACTAGGCGAGGGGTCATTAGTGCTTTATCGAGCAAGTGCCCAACTAGTTATGTTATATTACATGGTTAGTAAGAAACATCTTCGGGGAGAATAGTTCCGTTAAGGGTTCCTTTATTTGGGTGGCATGCCCTAAAGTGCATGTCCGAACCGCCAATGGAGCAGTAAAACATCTGGGGGCAGATGGAAGAAATAGGTAAAAAGTCATCTTTTAAATCACCGACCGAATATTCCACTAGTAGAAAAGGGGGCTATGGTCCAGGCCGCCTCAGCCCATTAGTCCCGGTTCAGTCTAGAACCGGGACTAATGTGAGCAGTGGTCCCGATTCGTGCGGCTAAGGCAGTAGTCCCGGTTCATCTAGACGTTTTGGTCCCGGTTGGTGGGATGAACCGGGACCAATGGGCCTCGCTCCTGGCCACAACTATTGGTCCCGGTTCGTGCCACAAACCGGGACCAAAGATCAGACCTTTAGTCCCGGTTTGAGGCACGAACCGGGACTAATGGGGATGAGACCTTTAGTCCCGGTTCGTGCCACGAACCGGTACTAAAGGTCCCATTTTCAAACTATACCCCCCCCCCCGTGGATCGCCTTTTCAGTTTAAAAAAAATAAAAGAAAATGATGTAAATGTAAAAAAAATAAATAAAAGAAAATAAGTTTCACATGTGATATGTGGTCTAGTTGTTGGGAAAATTTACAAATATGAATTTCGACTTTATTTACAAAATCTCTCTGGAATTTGTAAAATACGCATAACTTTTGCATACGAACTCGGATGAAAAAGTTTTTTATATGAAAAATCATCTACTCGAAAAGTTACATCCAATGGAGACCGCCTACGGCCTGTTTGCAAATTTCTAGAATCCTCAAATTCCAAAAGGAAAAAAAGTTATGCTCAAATTTCAGTTTTTTTAAATTTCAGTTTTTTTAAATACTTATTCAAGAAGTATTAGTGTTACTAAATAATTATTCAAGAATATTAGTGTTATTAAATAATTATTTCACCTTTTTTGAATTTTGGTCAAATCTGGTCAAACTATGGTCAAATCTGGTCAAACTATGGTCAAACTTGGTCAAACAATGGTCAAAGTACTTATTCAAAAATATTAGTGTTACTAAAAAATTATTGTTTTTTAGAACAATAGTTTTAAACTCAAACAGTGAAATATGTGACTTAATGCTCAAGCTAAATTCCTGAGGGTTAATAGGATTGACATCTTACTATTGTCAGGAAAACAACAAGTGCAGACTTGGAAACGAGGGAGAATAGAACCCGGAAGTTAAGCGTGCTCAGGCTGGAGTAGTGAGAGGATGGGTGACCGTTCGGGAAGTGAGATGATGAGGGGTGATTAGAGATTAAATTGAGCAGTGATGAGGGGTGATTAGAGATTAGAGGTTAAAATAATTTAGAAATTTGAAAATAAAAAAATTTCAAAAGAAAATTTCAAAAAAAAATTCAAAAAATAAATCAGGAAATTTCCTTTAGTACCGGTTGGTATTACCAACCGGGACTAAATGAACCCGGCTCCGTGGAGGCCTTTAGTCCCGGTTCGATTGAACCAGGACTAAAAATCGAACATTAATCTGACACTTTAGTCGGTTCGAAGCAAGGACTAAAGGCCTCTTACTTAACGGGACTAAAGGCCCTTTTTCTACCGGTGTTCCCTTAAGAACGCTAGCTTTCGGCTTCACCCGTCGAGGTACACATCCGGTGACCGCAAGAATAATCGCAGAGGTGCTCCTTTACCACCTAGCGAACAATCGGGAGCGAGGGGTAAGCACAGAGCGAGCAACCCAGCTTGGCCAAAACTTAAGTCATATCGATGCATATAATGGCGAGTAAAAGGTACATGTGGAAGCATGACACATGTGTTGGGTATAAACCCGTATAGTTGAGCTTCGTAGAAGAAGCCCCTCAGAATAACGAAAAGGGTGGCACGTCGTATGCATGCAAAAATGCGAAAATAGTCCCGAAGGGATTGGTAAATTTTTTAAAAAGGATAAAACAGAGATACAAGACAGCGAAGTATAAAAGATTGGGACGGGTAAGGGCGAACTCTTAGTCGGCGCTAAGCATAGAATCGCCGGAGGCGGGCTCGTTCCATGGGTTTGGCTCGAGTCGGTTGTCCGGCGCATTTCATAGACAGTGCGCCCGCGGTCAAGATACTTGATCAATGATGAAGGGCCTTCCCATCCGGGTTTGAGCTTGTCCTTTTTCTTGTTCGCGGGCATAGAACTAGTTCACCAACGTTATAGGTCTTGGCCCGTGCTTTTCTGCTTTGATATCTTGAGCTGCTGCTTTGGTAAAATGCGGAGCGAGCCTTCGCGACGCCACGTTCTTCCTCAATGTGTCCAAGCTGTCCTGCCGATCAAGCTCGGCTTCTCTTTCCTCGTACATGCGCTTTTCGAGGTGAGTCATGAATAATGTCACAGGCGATCTGCCTCTGCGCCGTATACCATAAAAAATGGTGTAAATCCGTAGTACGGTTAGGCGTTGTCCGCAGCCCCAGTCTGGTCGAGCTCCTCGACCCATTGAGTGTCTGATTTAGTGAGTGACCTCACTAGTGCGGGTTTAATGCCGCTCATTATTAGACCGTTTGCTCTTTCCACTTGACCGTTGGTTTGAGGGTGATAGACTGACGCATAGTCGAGCTTGATGCCCATATTTTTGCACCATGCCTTGACCTCATCGGCTGTGAAGTTTGTGCCGTTATCGGTGAAGATGCTAAGGGGGACTCCGTAACGGTGTACCACTTCCGATATAAAGTCTATCACTGGTCCGGACTCTGCCGTTTTGACTGGCTTGGCCTCTATCCATTTGGTGAATTTATCCACCATGACCAACAGGTATTTTTTCTTGTGGGTTCCCCCCTTATGGGGTCCTACCATGTCGAGCCCCCAGACCGCGAATGGCCAGGTAATGGGTATGGTTTTAAGGGCGGTGGGTGGCATATGGCTCTGATTAGCGAAGAGCTCGCAACCGACGCATCGCTGGACTAAGTCCTGTGCATCTGCCCGAGCTGTCGGCCAATAAAATCCGGTATGGAACGCCTTTCCTACCAGGGCTCGGGCTGCTGCGTGGTGTCCACCTAGTCCGGCATGGATTTCAGCCAGGAGGTTTCGCCCTTCTTCTTCGAAGATACATCTTTGAAGAACTCCGGTAGTACTTTTCTTATAAAGTTCTCCCTCATGAACCTTGTAAGCCTTCGATCGCCGGACTATGCAGCGGGCCTCATTTTGGTCTTCGGGGAGCTCCTGCTTAAGTAAGTAGGCCAGGAAAGGTTCCGTCCACGCAGCTATTACGGCCATTATGTCGTGGGCGGATTGTGCTAGGCTGTCTGCTGAGTCATCAATTGGTGCGGCTTTCTCCGGTTTGTCGCTACCGGACTCCTCTTCCCATAGTACGGATGGCTTGAAGAGCCTTTCCAGGAAGATATTTGGAGGGACAACATCAAGTTTCGCACCGATGCATGCCAGAATATCGGTCGCTTGTTTGTTATCTCGGGCTATGTGATGGAATTCGAGTCCTTCAAACTGAGCTGACATTTTCAGGACAGCATTACGATATGCTGCCATTTTCGGATCCTTGGCGTCAAAGTCTCCATTTATTTGAGATATTGCGAGGTTTGAATCCCCGCGCACCTCTAGGCGTTGAATGCCCATGGAGACCGCCATCCGGAGACCATGTAATAGGGCCTCGTATTCGGCTGCGTTGTTGGAGTACGTGTACATTATTTGAAGTACATCTTGGACTGTATCCCGGTGGGGGCGTCGATCTGACGCCTTGACCCAGTCCGGCCAACATTTTGGAGCCGTCGAAGTGCATAGTCCAATTGGAGTATGCGCCGTACTCTTTAGGTAGTTCGGCTTCAGTCCATTCAGCGACGAAGTCGGCCAAGACTTGCGACTTTATGGCTCGTCGAGGTTTGTAAGTTATGTCAAATGGCAAGAGCTCAATGGCCCATTTCGCAATCCTGCCCGTTGTGTCGTGATTATTTATAATGTCATTGAGTGGTACCTCGAAGCCCTTTGTTATCGAACACTCTTGAAAGTAGTGCGGAGCTTCGGGCGCCATGAACACCGCATATGCTATCTTTTGATAGTGCGGTGCGGATTTGCGGGGTTAACACGGTGGATCGTAATACACTAGTTTTTGAAGGGGGAATTTATGCCCCTCTGCTACTCGTTCGACGACGAGGACAGCGCTCACAACTTGATGTGTTGCAGCGATGTATAATAACATCGGTTCGCCTTGAGTGGGCGCAGCCAGGACCGGATTTGTTGCCAATATGGCCTTTATTTCTTGAGTCGGCGGTGGCGCATCCGTCCACTCGAAGTGTTGGTGCGCGCTTTAGGAGGCGATAAAGAGGCAACGCCTTCTCTCCTAAGCGGGAGATAAAGCGGCTTAAGGCTGCCACGCATCCTGTTAATTTTGTATTTGCTTGAGATCGCCGGGATATCCAAGCTGTGATAGAGCTCGGATCTTGGCTGGATTTGCTTTGATTCCTCTACGGATCGATGAAGTCCAGCAGCTTTCCGGCTGATGCGCCGAAAACACATTTCTCCGGATTCAGCTTAATGTCATATGCTCGAGGTTGTCGAATGTGAGCCTCAAATCGTCTACTAAAGTTTCGGCGTGCTTTGTTTTGACGACTCGTCGTCACGTATGCCTCGATTGTTTTGCCTATCTGGGTAGCGGACATGTTTGAATCGTCGCTGATATGTTGCGCGGCATTTTTGAGTCCGAAGGGCATTGTGTTGAAGCGAGAATGGTCCGTGCGGAGTGATGAATGCCGTTGCGGCTTGGTTCGCTTCCGCCATCTTGATTTGATGATAGCCGAGTATGCATCCGGGAAGCTGTGAATCGTGTTCTGCCGTGGCATCAATAATTTGATCGATGCGGGGGAAGGGGAAAGGGTCCTTTGGGCAAGCCTTATTGAGGTCTTTGAAGTCGACGCAGAGGCGCCAGGATTTGTCCTTCTTTGGTACCATTACCAAATTTGCTAGCCAGTCCGGATGTTTGATATCTCTGATGAATCCGGCTTCCAATAATTTGGCTAGCTCTTCTCCCATTGCTTGTCTTTTGGGCTCGGAAAATCGTCGAAGAGCCTGTTTGATTGGTTTGAATCCTTTTAGGATGTTTAGGCTGTGTTACGCCAACTGCGAGGATTCGGGCATGTCCAAGGGTGCCAGGCGAAGATGTCCCAATTTTCCCGATGGAATTCGCGCAGTGCGGCGTCGACTTCGGGGTTCAACTGTGCCCCGATGGAGGCCGTCTTTGTTGGGTCCGTTGGGTGGACCTGAAATTTGACTATCTCATCTGCTGGTTTGAAGGATGTGGACTTGGATCTTTTGTCAAGTATCCGTCGTCCCTGTTTACCGAGGCGTGGCCTTGATAAGTTCCTCTGCCGCTAAGGCTTGGATAGTGCCTCGAGGGCTAGTGCGGCTGTCTTATTTTCAGCCGAGTCTTTGTGTCACGATCAGCGGCGAGTGATTATTCCGCTGGGCCCGGGCATTTTGAGCTTCATGTACCCGTAATGAGGTATTGCTTGAAAAATTGTGAAAGCCTCCGTCCTAATATGGCGTGATAGCCGCTGCTGAGCAGGGCCACAGGCGTGACTTCTTCGGATCTGTAATTGTCCGGAGAGCGAACACCACATCGAGTGTGATTTTTCCGTGCAGCAGCGCTTCCGGCTAGGGATTATTCCTCTGAAGGTTGTGCTGCTTCGCTCAATACGGCTCCAATCGATTCCCATTTTCCGCAGGGTTTCCTCGTAAATGAGGTTTAATCCGCTGCCGCCGTCCATGAGGACCTTTGTCAGTCGAGAGCTGTCCACTATGGGACTAAGTACCAGTGCGGCTGGGGCTCTGGTAGTCTGAGATGTAGGCTCGTCACTAGCGCTGAAGGTGATAGCTGTGTCGCTCCATGGAGTTGTTGTTGCTACTTGGTAGACTTCGGCGAGTTCGCAGATTGTTCGTTTTCGCGTGTTATTTGATGCGAAAGTCTCGAAGACTGTTGACACCGTGCTGGTATTGTTGGAGTAGTTTCCCGGAGCCAAAAGCTCTTCACCACTTTTGGCCACCTGCCGTAATATCCAACATGCTCGAAGGTTATGCGTTGGGATAGCTTCCCCCGTATCGTGAAGTTTACAGGGTCCGTTGAGCCATCCCTCCAGTACGGTTCCGTTTCCCTTACTGGGTTTTTGTTTTTTGATTTTGGCAATCGGGCCTGATTGTAAGGTAGCGTTTTTACATGGACTGGGTTTGGGGCGGATTATCCTGAATTGATTTTCAGTTTTCCGGAAACTTTCCGTCGCCTGATACTTCGTACTATGGGCCTTGATCGAGAAACGCGTAATCTTGCGACGATCGATGGCGTCGAGATTCCCTTGTCCGTGCGATTATTGCAGAATATTGAGATTGCGTTCTCCTCTCGGCAGTCCTTTATCCTATCCATAACCAGACGGAACCTGGCCCAGTAATGATGTACTGTTTCCGAGGGCTCTTGCCGAACTAGAGATAAGTCGCATATGTCGGGGCGGGAGGGTTTAACATAACCCGGATCCCTGCCCATCTTTGGGCTCAACGGCCGAGGGACTTCCGATTTCGGAAGCTTGATTTGTTGGAAACAGCCCAGCGAGTCCGGCACGACGCATGACTTTAGGTTCAATGCTCGATTAGAGTCCATGCCTCCGCGGGAATCCGGCATGGAGGGTTCGGGAGTCCGGACACAGATTGTTTTCAACAATGGCAACGAGTTGCCGAATTGTTCTTCTACCACTTCAATGTGGTGGGTGACCTGGGGAGAGTTAATCTCTCTCAGATCAGTTTTAAGCCCAATCTGATTGTAGTCTGTTGTGACTCCCAGGGCGGCGATGTGATCCAAGAGCTCGTTAACAGACGAGAGCTCGATCGGATCTAACTGTTCGGCAGCTTTAGGGCTGACTCGAAGATTGGTTCGATGACTTGAGAAGTCACTGCCGAAGCGACGGCCGGACAGGCGGTCATAAAAGCCGCCGAACGGATTATCGACCGCGGCTAGGGCCCCTCGGTGAGGACACCGTCTTTGAAGGCGGGGAGGCATCCGCTCTATCGGCGGAGGACACGAGGAACTCTCAATGAAAGCACCAATGTCGGTGTCAAAACCGGCGGATCTCGGGTAGGGGGTCCCGAACTGTGCGTCTAGGCGGATGGTAACAGGAGACGAGGGACACAATGTTTTTACCCAGGTTCAGGCCCTCTCGATGGAGGTAATACCCTACGTCCTGCTTGATTAATATTGATGATATGGGTAGTACAAGAGTAGATCTACCACGAGATCAATGAGGCTAAACCCTAGAAGCTAGCCTATGGTATGATTGTTGAGATGTAATGTTGTGTCCTCGGACTCTGACCCTCCGGTTTATATAGACACCGGAGGGGCTAGGGTTACACAGAGTCGGTTACAATGGTAGGAGATCTACATATCCGTATTGCCAAGCTTGCCTTCCACGCCAAGTAAAGTACCTTCCGGACACGAGCCGGAGTCTTCAATCTTCTATCTTCGTAGTCTGGGAGTCCGGCGGATATCGATAGTCCGGCTATCCGGACACCCCCTAGTCCAGGACTCCCTCAGTCCTCCTGCGCTGAGTCTTGCTGGAGGGGATTATCTTCGGCACTCTCTGGGGTATTATTATCTCCTGTGCCGGAATCTCCATTCTTGCTGTGGCGGGATTTAGAGCGGCGCCGCTGACGCCGGCGCTTGGGCTGTTTCTTTAAAGAATCTGCCTCCGCTGCTTCTTCGCCGTCCCCATCTTTTGGGGTGTCCACCATGTATATGTCATATGACGAGGTGGTCTTCCAGTGCCCTGTAGGCGCTGGTTCCTGTTCGTCTCCGGCATCGTCGTCCATAGCGTCGATGTCTTCGGAGTCGTAGTCTAGCATGTCGGTTAGATCATCGACAGTGGCTACAAAGTGGGTGGTGGGTGGGCTCTGAATTTCTTCGTCGTCCGTATCCCAACCATCCTGGCCATAATCCGGCCAGGACTCTCCGGATAGCGAGAGATGCTTTAGCGAATTTAGGATGTCGCCAAAGGGCGAGTGTTGGAAGATGTCCGCGGTGGTGAATTCCATAACCGAAGCCCAATCAGATTCGATTGGCAGGGGCGTGGGAGGTCCGGAGTCCGGCACCTCGGAATCACGAGCTTTGGGACAAGGTTAGTGTTCGGCTCCATCGCCGTGGAAGTTGAAGTCCCCGAGGTGGTGTCCATCCACCGGTCCTCGATCTGGGCGATCGGCTCCGGACTAAGGGCCGGAGCGGATTCGTGTGTGGCCACCAAGGCACTGTTCGGCGGCAGAGCTAGATCATGCCCATCGTAACAGTGCGGCGCGCTTGGCTGTGGCTCGAGCCCGTCGAAGATCAAGTCCCTGCGGATGTCGGCCGTGAAGTTTAGGCTTCCGAATCTGACCTGATGGCCAGGGGTGTAGCTTTCGATCTGCTCCAGATGGCCAAGTGAATTAGCCCGCAGTGCGAAGCCGCCAAATACGAAGATCTGTCCTGGGAGAAAAGTCTCACCCTAGACAGCGTTGTTGATTGAAGATGCCATCGAGCCTATCGGTGACGACACAGACGAACTCTCAATGAAAGCACCAATGTCGGTGTCAAAACCGGTGGATCTCGGGTAGGGGTCCCGAACTGTGCATCTAGGCGGATGGTAACAGGAGACAAGGGACACGATGTTTTACCCAGGTTCGGGCCCTCTTGATGGAGGTAAAACCCTACGTCCTGCTTGATTAATATTGATGATATGGGTAGTACAAGAGTGGATCTACCACGAGATCAAGGAGGCTAATCCCTAAAGCTAGCCTATGGTATGATTGTTGTAATGTATGTTGCGTCCTACGGACTAAAGCCCTCCTGTTTATATAGACACCGGAGAAGGCTAGGGTTACGCAGAGTCGGTTACAATGGTAGGAGATCTACATATCCGTATCGCCAAGCTTGCCTTCCACGCCAAGGAAAGTCCCATCCGGACACGGGACGGAGTCTTCAATCTTGCATCTTCGTAGTCTTGGAGTCCGGTGGATGATGATAGTCCGGCTGTCCGGACACCCCCTAGTCCAGGACTCCCTCACCTGCAGTGTAGCTATTCGGTCATGGTCATCGAGGGTGATTCCGCCTTAACCACTTTCGATACGACTCTGTCGTGTAACCCCTCAAATGTGAACCTCGGGGGTGATTACTCTTGTTGGGGAACGTAGTAATTTCAAAAAATTTCCTACGCACACACAAGATCATGGTGATGCATAGCAACAAGAGGGGAGAGTGTGTCCATGTACCCTCGTACACCGAAAACGGAAGCGTTTAGCACAACACGGTTGATGTAGTCATACGTCTTCACGGGCCGACCGATCAAGCACCGAAACTACGGCACCTCCGAGTTCCTGCACATGTTCAGCTCGATGACGTCCCTCGTACTCCGATCCAGCCGAGTGTCGAGGGAGAGTTCCGTCAGCACGACGGCGTGGTGACGATGATGATGTTCTACCGTCGCAGGGCTTCGCCTATGCACTGCTACGATATTATCGAGGTGACTATGGTGGAGGGGGGCACCGCACACGGCTAAGAGATCAATGATCAATTGTTGTGTCTATGGGGTGCCCCCTCCCCCGTATATAAAGGAGTGGAGGAGGGGGCCGACCAAGGAGGTGGCGCGCCCTAGGGGGAGAGTCGAACTCCCATCGGGAGTAGGACTCCCCCCTTTCCTATTAGGAAAGGGAGAGGGAAGGAAGAGGAAGGAGGGAGGAAGGAAAGGGGGGCCGGCCCCCTCCCAGTTCGGATTGGGATTGTGTGTGTGTGGGGGGGGGGGGTTTGGCCCCCTCCCTTGCTCCTTTCCCTTCCTTTCCACTAAGGCCCATTAAGGCCCATTACCTCCCGGGGGGTTTCGATAACCTCCCGGAGCTCCGGTATTGTCCCAATCTCACCCGAAACCTTTCCGGTGTCCAAATATAGTTGTCCAATATATCGATCTTCATGTCTCGACCAGTTCGAGACTCCTCGTCATGTCTGTGATCACATCCGGGACTCCGAACAACCTTCGGTACATCAAAACACATAAACTCATAATATAACTGTCATCTTTCTTTAAGCGTGCGGACCCTACGGGTTCGAGAACTATGTAGACATGACTGAGACACGTCTTCGGTCAATAACCAATAGCGGAACCTGGATGCTCATATTGGCTCCTACATATTCTACGAAGATCTTTATCGGTCAAACCGCATAACAACATACGTTGTTCCCTTTGTCATCGGTATGTTACTTGCCCGAGATTCGATCATGGGTATCTTAATATCTAGTTCAATCTCGTTACCAGCAAGTCTCTTTACTCGTTGCGTAATGCATCATCTCGTAACTAACTCATTAGCTACATTGCTTGCAAGGCTTATAGTGATGTGCATTACCGAGAGGGCCCAGAGATACCTCCGACAATCGGAGTGACAAATCCTAATCTCGAAATACGTCAAGTCAACAAGTACCTTCAGAGACAGCTGTAGAGCACCTTTATAATCACCCAGTTACCTTGTGACGTTTGCTAGCACACAAAGTGTTCCTCTAGTAAGCAGGAGTTACATAATCTCATAGTCATAGGAACATGTATAAGTCATGAAGAAAGCAATAGCAACATACTAAATGATCAAGTGCTAATCTAACGGAATGGGTCAAGTAAATCACATCATTCTCCTAATGATGTGATCCCGTTAATCAAATGATAACTCATGTCTATGGTTAGGAAACTTAACCATCTTTGATTCACGAGCTAGTCAAGTAGAGGCATACTAGTGACACTATGTTTGTCTATGTATTCACACATGTATTATGTTTCCGGGTAATACAATTCTAACATGAATAATAAACATTTATCATGATATAAGGAAATAAATAATAACTTTATTGTTGCCTCTAGGGCATATTTCCTTCAGTCTCTCACTTGCACTAGAGTCAATAATTTAGTTCACATCGCCATGTGATTTAACACCAATATCTCACATCACCATGTTATTAACACCCATAGTTCACATCGTCATGTGACCAACACCCAAAGGGTTTACTAGAGTCAATAATCTAGTTCACATCGCTATGTGATTAACACCCAAAGAGTACTAAGGTGTGATCGTGTTTTGCTTGTGAGAGAAGTTTAGTCAACGGGTCTGCCACATTCAGATCCATATGTATTTTACAAATTTCTATGTCAACAATGCTCTGCACGGAGCTACTCTAGCTAATTGCTCCCACTTTCAGTATGTATCCAGATTGAGTAGAGTCATCTGGATCTGTTTCAAAATTTGCATCGACGTAACCCTTTACGACGAACCTTTTGGTCACCTCCATAATCGAGAAACATATCCTTATTCCACTATGGATAATTTTGACCGCTGTCCAGTGATCTACTTCTAGATCACTATTGTACTCCCTTGCCAAAATCAGTGTAGGGTATACAATAGATCTTGTACACAGCATGGCATACTTTATAGAACCTATGGCCAAGGCATAGGGAATGACTTTCATTCTCTTTCTATCTTCCGCCGTGGTCGGGCTTTGAGTCTTACTCAATTTCACACCTTGTAACACAGGCAAGAACTCTTTCTTTGACTGTTCCATTTTGAACTACTTCATAATCTTGTCAAGGTACGTACTCATTGGAAAACTTATCAAGCGTCTTGATCTATCTTTATAGATCTTGATGCTCAATATGTAAGCAGCTTCACCGAGGTCTTTCTTTGAAAAACTCCTTTCAAACACTCCTTTATGCTTTGTAGAATAATTCTACATTATTTCCGATCAACAATATGTCATTCACATATACTTATCAGAAATGTTGTAGTGCTCCCACTCACTTTCTTGTAAATACAGGCTTCATCGCAAGTCTGTATAAAACTATATCCTTTGATCAACTTATCAAAGTGTATATTCCATCTCCGAGATGCTTGCACCAGTCCATAGATGGATCGCTGGAGCTTGCATATTTTGTTAGCACCTTTTGGATTGACAAAACCTTCTGGTTGCATCATATACAACTCTTCTTTAATAAATCCATTAAGGTATGTAGTTTTGTTTATCCATTTGCCAGATTTCATAAAATGCAGCAATTGCTAACATGATTCGGACAGACTTAAGCATAGATACGAGTGAGAAACTCGCATCGTAGTCAACACCTTAAACTTGTCGAAAACCTTTTGCGACAATTCTAGCTTTGTAGATAGTAACACTACTATCAGCGTCCGTCTTCCTCTTGAAGATCCATTTAATCTCAATGGCTCGCTGATCATTGGGCAAGTCAATAAGTACATACTTTGTTCTCATACATGGATCTCATCTCAGATTTCATGGCCTCAAGCCATTTCGCGGAATCTGGGCTCACCATCACTTCTTCATAGTTCGTAGGTTTGTCATGGTTTAGTAACATAACTTCCAGAATAGGATTACTGTACCACTCTGGTGCGGATCTTACTCTGGTTGACCTACGAGGTTCTGTAACAACTTGATCTGAAGTTTCATGATCATCATCATTAACTTCCTCACTAATTGGTGTAGTAGTCACAGGAACAGATTTCTGTGATGAACTACTTTCAAATAAGGGAGCAGGTACAGTTACCTCATCAAGTTCTACTTTCCTCCCACTCACTTCTTTCGAGAGAAACTCCTCTAGAAAGGATCCATTCTAAGCAACGAATATCTTGCCTTCGGAACTGTGATAGAAGGTGTACCCAACTGTCTCCTTTGGGTATTCTATGAAGACACATTTCTCTGATTTGGTTTTGAGCTTATCAGGATGAAACTTTTTCTTATGAGCATCGCAACCCAAAACTTTAAGAAACGACAACTTTGGTTTCTTTCCAAACCACAATTCATACGGTGTCGTCTCAAACTAATTTAGATGGTGCCCTTTTTTACGTGAATGCAGCTGTCTCTAATGCATAACCACAAAACTATAGTGGTAAATCGGTAAGAAACATCATATATTGCACTATATCCAATAAAGTACGGTTATGACGTTTGGACACACCATTATGCTGTGGTGTTCCAGGTGGCATGAGTGTGTGAAACTATTTCACATTCTTTTAGTTGTAGACCAAACTCATAACTCAAATATTCGTCTCTGTGATCAGATCGTAGAAACTTTATTTTCTTGTTACGATGATTCTCCACTTCACTCTGAAATTCTTTGAACTTTTCAAATGTTTCAGACTTGTGCTTCATTATCTGCTCAAATCATCTGTGAAGGTCAGAAAATAACGATACCCGCCATGAGCATCAACACTCATCGGACCGCATACATTGGTATGTATTATTTCCAACAAGTCAGTAGCTCATTCCATTGTTCCGAAGAACGAAGTTTTAGTCATCTTGCCCAAAAGGCACGGTTTGCAAGCATCAAAAGATTCATAACCAAGTGATTCCGAAAATCCATCTTTATGGAGTTTCTTCATCGCTTTACACCGATATGACCCAAGCAGCGATTGCCACAAATAAGTTGCACTATCATTATTAACTTTGCATCTTTTGGCATCAATATTATGAATATGTGTATCACTATGATCGAGATCCAACAAACTATTTTCATTGGGTGTATGACCATTGAAGGTTTTATTCACGTAAACAGAACAACAATTATTCTCTGACTTTAAATGAATAACCGTATTGCAATAAACATGATCAAATCATATTCATGCTCAACACAAACGCCAAATAACATTTATTTAGGTTTAACACTAATCCCGAAAGTATAGGGAGTGTGCGATGATGATCATATCAATCTTGGAACTAGTTCCAACACTCATCGTCACTTCCCCTTCAACTAGTCTCTGTTTATTCTATAACTCCTGTTTCGAGTTACTAATCTTAGCAATCGAACAAGTATCAAAAACTCAGGGGCTACTATAAACACTAGTAAGGCACACATCAATAACCTGTATATCAAATATACCCTTGTTCACTTTGCCATCCTTCTTATCCACCAAATATTCAGGGCATTTCCGCCTCCAGTGACCATTTCCTTTGCAGTAGAAGCACTCAGTTTCAGGCTTCGGTTCAGCTTTGGGCTTCTTCACGGGAGTGACAACATGCTTGCCATTCTACTTGAAGTTTCCCTTTCTTTCCCTTTGCCCTTTTCTTGAAACTAGTGGTCTTGTCAATCATCAACACTTGATGCTCTTTCTTGATTTCTACCTTCGTTGATTTCAACATCGCGAAGAGCTCGGGAATCGTTTTCGTCATCCTTTGCATACTATAGTTCATCACGAAGTTCTACTAACTTGGTGATGGTGACTAGAGAACTCTGTCAATCACTATCTTATCTGGAAGATTAACTCCCACTTGATTCAAGTGATTGTAGTACCCAGACAATCTGAGCACATGCTCACTAGTTGAGCGACTATCCTCCATTTTTTAGCTATAGAACTTGTTGGAGACTTCATATCTCTCAACTCAGGTATTTGCTTGAAATATTAACTTCAACTCCTGGAACATCTCATATGGCATATGACGTTCAAAACGTCTTTGAAGTCCCGATTCTAAGCTGTTAAGCATGGTGCACTAAACTATCAAGTAGTCATCATATTGAGCTAGCCAAACGTTCATAACGTGTGCATCTGCTCCTGCAATAGATCTGTCACCCAGCGGTGCATCAAGGACATAATTCTTCTGTGCAGCAATGAGGACAATCCTCAGATTCCGAATCCAATCTGCATCATTGCTACTAGCATCTTTGAACACAGTTTTCTCTAGGAACATATCAAAATAAACATATGAAAGCAACAACGCGAGCTATTGCTCTACAACATAATTTGCAAAATACTACCAGGACTAAGTTCATGATAAATTTAAGTTCAATTAATCATATTACTTAAGAACTCCCACTTAGATAGACATCTCTCTAATCATCTAAGTGAACACGTGATCCAAATCAACTAAACCATAACCGATCATCACGTGAAATAGAGTAGTTTTCAATGGTGAACATCACTATGTTGATCATATCTACTATATGATTCACGCTCGACCTTTCGGTCTCAATGTTCCGAGGCCATATCTACATATGCTAGGCTCGTCAAGTTTAACCTGAGTATTCTGTGTGTGCAAAACTGGCTTGCATCCATTGTAGATGGACGTAGAGCTTATCACACCCGATCATCACGTGGTGTCTGGGGACGACGAACTTTGGCAACGGTGCATACTCAGGGAGAACACTTTTATCTTGAAATTTGGTGAGCGATCATCGATCATCTTATAATGCTACCGTCAATCAAAGCAAGATAAGATGCATAAAAGATAAACATCACATGCAATCGATATATATGATATGGCCATCATCATCTTGTGCTTGTGATCTCCATCTCCGAAGCACCATCATGATCACCATCGTCACCGGCGCGACACCTTGATCTCCATCGTAGCATCGTTGTTGTCTCGCCAACTATTGCTTCTACGACTATCGCTACCGCTTAGTGATAAAGTAAAGCAACTACAGGGTGATTGCATTGCATACAATAAGGCGACAATCATATGGCTCCTGCCAGTTGCCGATAACTCGGTTACAAAACATGATCATCTCATACAATAAAATATAGCATCACGTCTTGACCATATCACATCACAACATGCCCTACCAAAACAAGTTGGACGTCCTCTACTTTGTTGTTGCAAGTTTTACGTGGCTGCTACAGGCTGAGCAAGAACCATTCTTACCTACGCATCAAAACCACAACGATAGTTCGTCAAGTTAGTGCTATTTTAACCTTCTCAAGGACCGGGCGTAGCCACACTCAGTTCAACTAAAGTTGGAGAAACTGACACCCGCCAGCCACCTGTGTGCAAAGCACGTCGGTAGAACCGGTCTCACGTAACGTACGCGTAATGTCAGTCCAGGCCGCTTCATCCAACAATACCGCCGAACCAAAGTATGACATGCTGGTAAGCAGTATGACTTGTATCGCCCACAACTCACTTATTTTCTACTCGTGCATATAACATCAACGCATAAAACCTAGGCTCGGATGCCACTGTTGGGGAACATAGTAATTTCAAAAAAATTCCTACGCACACGCAAGATTATGGTGATGCATAGCAACGAGAGGGGAGAGTGTGTCCACGTACCCTCGTAGACCGAAAGCGGAAGCGTTTAGCACAACGCGGTTGATGTAGTCATACGTCTTCACGGCCCGACCGATCAAGCACCGAAACTACGGCACCTCCGAGTTCTTGCACACGTTCAGCTCAATGACGTCCCTCGTACTCCGATCCAACCGAGTGTCGAGGGAGAGTTTCGTCAGCACGACGGCGTGGTGACGATGATGATGTTCTCTACCGTCGCAGGGCTTCTCCTAAGCACTGCTATGATATTATCGAGGAGGACTATGGTGCAGGGGGGCACCGCACACGGCTAAGAGGTCAATGATCAATTGTTATGTCTATGGGGTGCCCCCCTCCCCCGTATATAAAGGAGTGGAGGAGGGGGCCGGCCAAGGGGGGTGGCGTGCCCTAGGGGGGGAGTCCAACTCCCACCGGGAGTAGGACTCCCCCCTTTTCTATTAGGAGAGGGAGAGGGAAGGAAGAGGAAGGAGGGAGGAAGGAAAGGGGGCGCCGGCCCCCTCCCAATTCGGATTGGGCTTGGGGGGGGGGGCGCCCCCTCCCTTGCTCCTTTCCCCTCATTTCCACTAAGGCCCATTAAGGCCCATATACCTCCCGGGGGGTTCCGATAACCTCCCGGAGCTCCGGTATTGTCCCAATCTCACCCGGAACCTTTCCAGTGTCCAAATATAGTCGTCCAATGTATCGATCTTCATGTCTCGACCATTTTGAGACTCCTCGTCATGTCCGTGATCACATCCGGGACTCTGAACAACCTTCGGTACATCAAAACACATAAACTCATAATATAACTGTCATCTTACTTTAAGCGTGCAGACCCTACGGGTTAGAGAACTATGTAGACATGACCGAGACACGTCTCTGGTCAATAACCAATAGCGGAACCTGGATGCTCATATTGGCTCCTACATATTCTATGAAGATCTTTATCGGTCAAACCGCATAACAACATACGTTGTTCCCTTTGTCATCGGTATGTTACTTGCCCGAGATTCGATCGTCGGTATCTCAATACCTAGTTCAATCTCGTTACCGGTAAGTCTCTTTATTCCTTACGTAATGCATCATCTCGTAACTAACTCATTAGCTACACTGCTTGCAATGCTTATAGTGATGTGCATTACCGAGAGGCCCCAGAGATACCTCTCCGACAATCGGAGTGACAAATCCTAATCTCGAAATGCGTCAACTCAACAAGTACCTTTGGAGACACCTGTATTGCACCTTTATAATCACCAAGTTACGTTGTGACGTTTGGTAGCACACAAAGTGTTCCTCCGGTAAGCGGATGTTACATAATCTCATAGTCATAGGAACATTGTATAAGTCATGAAGAAAGCAATAATAACATACTAAACGATCAACTGCTAAGCTAACGGAATGGGTGAAGTCAATCACATCATTCTATGATGTGATCCCATTAATCAAATGACAACTCATGTCCATGGTTAGGAAACATAACAATCTTTGATTCACGAGCTAGTCAACTAGAGGCGTACTAGTGAGACTATGTTTGTCTATGTATTCACACATGTATTATGTTTCCGGGTAATACAATTCTAGCATGAATAATAAACATTTATCATGATATAAGGAAATAAATAATAACTTTATTATTGCCTCTAGGGCATATTTCCTTCACCTCTTACGTTCACCTTGATGATTACATCGAGTGGAATTCACCGGGGGTGATTCCTTGGGTTTTCCCCTTGATGTTTGGACACATGGATACTTGGACTTTACCACTGTTACATGGAAAGGCGGATCGACCCTGAGGGGTACCCGCGAGTGATGTGGAGACGGGTTGACCTGGAGGGTGCCCGCGAGATACTTACGTGGCGTGGCCAGGCATTCCTAGCCCTTGCCGCAAGTCATCAAGACGGGGCAACGAGGACACATCTTTCGTGAATCTCCGCTTGTTACCGCGCATTCCTAATCCACTATGATTTGGATATTTGATCCGAGGGGCCTCTGGCCTGATAGCACTAACCATCACGTGGGCATAGTATGGGCGTTCTGCGTCATATGCATCAGCCAAAGCTTAATAGACATCAGTGACTGAGCGGCGCGCGCCGGGTTGGACTGGTATGCTCCTGCCTTTTTAAGGAGGTAGCTAGGTTTGCTCACCGGCCACCCACACAACGTGCAGGAGTTCCTGGGGAGATGGCCCATGACCCCTGGGGGCATAGGTTTAGTCCGTCATGCTTGACCTCTCGATTAAGCCTAGGTCAGGTTGCAGCATATTGTTTGGCCGAGGCCGGGCATGACCCAGGAAAGTGTGCTCGGCTGGAGTTAATCGAGCGTGGTGGGTACGTTGGTGCACCCCTGCAGGGAAGAAAACATCTCGATAGCCTGTCCTGCGGTAACGGATACTTGGAGTTGTATCCCGATCGATACAACTAGAACATGATACTTGTGATGAGAATTGGTTTGTGATGAGAACTGGATAGTATGGCTCTGGGATTGCTTTCTCGCAGGGAGTCGAGAAAGGATCTCTGGCCGAGGTTGATAACACTTCTACTACTTTAGTTTATGCTACTCTACTCCCTCCTGTTGCTGCAAGATGGTGGTTTCCAGAAGATGCTAGTCTTCGATAGGACTAGGCCTTCTATCTATTCTGGCATTTCTGCAGTCCAGTCCACATATACAACCCCTCTTTGATAATGTTGCATATGTAGTGTAGATCCTTGCTGGCGAGTACTTTGGATGAGTACTCACGGTTGCTTTGCTCCCTTTTTCCACCTCTTTCGATTCTTCCTGGATGCTGCAACCAGATGGTGGAGCCCAGGATCCAGACGACACCGCTGACGACTACTACTACCCCGAGGGTGCCTACTACAACATGGAGACCGCCGACGACCAGGAGTAGTTAGGAGGCTCCCAGGTGGAGGCGTTGCCTTTTCGATCGTTGCTGCTTTTGTGCTAGCCTTCTTAAGGCAAACTTGTCTAACTCATGTATGTACTCAGATATTGTCGCTTTCGCCGACTCTTGTGTATTCGAGCTTATGTATTCGAGCCATTGAGGCCCCTGGTTTGTAATATGAAGCTTGTATTATTTTAATTTGTGTCTAGAATCGTGTTGTGGTATCTTCCCGTGAGTCCTTGATCTTGATCGTACACATTTGCGTGTATGATTAGTGTACGATTGAATCGAGGACGTCAGAAGTTGGTATCGGAGCCGACTGCCTGTAGGAAGCCCCCTTTCCAACTCCTTGGCTGAAGTTGAGTCTAGTCACTGAAAAACTTTTACTAACATTGGTTGTGTGTCTTACGGGCACACGTCGCCATTGGGTTGTATTAGGATCTTTTATTCCCCGTCTATACTCTGGGACTCTGCTCTCTCTTCCTTTCGGGTTAAACGATTTAGCTAACTCTAACATTAGTATCTCGTAACTACTTCCTCCCGGAGAGCCCCTTATTACAGATGATCGCCTACTGCACCAGAAGATTCGAAGATACTCTATGATGTTCTCTTGAGACTTTGTGCCATCACTTTTGCAATTTCCTAGCACCGATATATCCTTATGGATAACTACGTGCATTTGCCATTCATACAGTCATTCCCTGTTGCTCTTGTTATTACAAGATACCCGAAAGTATTCTCCAACTTTCGAGAATCCTTTTTCCGACTGCCTTGCAGCTATTTTCCTCCTGAATACACCTACGAATAATTCCTCACGCTTATCGGGGATTTGATCATCCGCAATTGTTCATATGTCTCACAAAATTCTTTGGAATACTATTCGATCTTCCAAAATCCTTAGTAGCCTATTGCTCTTGAAATTCTTGCCTGCTTGCATTATGGTTAATTCCATATGTATAGCAATATTCTTTAAAAACCTTTGTGACTCCCATTTTGATCCTATTGACTCAAATGTGTGCGCATGCACGCAATCATCGGTCCGTCCTTATAAATTATATTTCTGGCTCAGGCGTCACTTTGAACCTGAGCTGGTGTCCTCGATCAATCAAATTGGCGGTCGATTGTGCCCCTTAAGTCTTTTCAACTTATCCATCCTTGATCACAGCATTTGCTTCTGATCCCTTGATTTGGAAATCACAATTCCTTTGCAATTGAGCTTTGAATTAGTCAGTTGTTTCTATAATTTGACCTCCTTGCAATCTTTCTTCTTCTGGTTGGGTACCGATAATCACATCAGATCCTTTGTGGACCGCCAGCTCCTTTGTTGGATTTTATCCGATAGTGTCCTTCATAATTAATAACCTTGTGAGTGTTTCCTCGGATACATAGTGCCTTTGGTAATTGTATCCTCTCCTTTTGTCGACCATGCTCTGCTCTCGAGCTTGTGTTGTTTACTTATGAAGTTTGTGGAATAGGTTCCTAAGATGCCCCTATGAGTTGAACAAATGTCTCCCATAATCCGTTTGAACCGGAGAATTTTTTGTAACGAGTCATTCTCTTCTGGTGTTTCGTTAGATAAAAATTTCTACACTACAACTTCGTCAAAAGCGAGAAGTAAATGAGAGGTTGTGCATTGAAGATGTGGGAGTCGACCTTGAACTTTGTGTTCATGCCCATAGACATGATGTAGATCTTATCATGGAAGCTTCTCTTATAATCAATGTTCCCTTGGTATAAGCTCATCTTGCATCTGTAAATTGATTCTTTGCAATTTTGGTTCCGACCATATTTTCTCCTTGATTCCATTTCCTGGACAAGTTAAAATACTTGTCTTCTGCAGATCATTTCATCTGTCCCACCTCTATTTTGGTCTACCTCGAGTATTGCCCCCTGTTATCTTGAGGATATTGTGTCATTGCACTACCTCTTGTGAATTCTCATTGGAATGATACTCCATCACATCATTCCTATCCTGATCGGCTATATCATTATCGAGCTAATTTTAGCTGTGCTACCCGGTCCGTCTTCCGGAGCAACTTCCGACGATGAGCTAAGCTTACGTAGATCTTCCTTGTCATGTCATTTCACCTTGAACAACAAGCTTGATCTCGAGCTTGTATCGAATCTGTGGTCCTCATAGCCTTCCATTTCATCCTTCCTTTCATAGAGTCTCTCAACAAAATTTGTCGTGATCACCGTCAACACTTTAGCTTTCTCAGAGATGTCAATTGAATTCATGGCTAGAAATACCATCCCTGCCCCTCGATGGCTAGTAACACATCCTTGACTTCCTGCCAACACAGACCTGGTCATGTTTGGTTATTCCTTATGTTCTAAGGTAATCTTGGAAGTGGTTGTTTGAATCCTTTGTGATCTTCAGATCCAACTCTTACCCGAAACACCATGTTATTGCTATCTCGAAGCATGACTATGGTACTCCGTATATCAACAAGAACATTGGAAGCGCAATGCTAAATGGTTCTTGATTTATTATTCAAACACCATGGTGTGGGTAATATCATGATTCTTCCCTCGCCCCTTTGTCTAAATACTTTTGAACTTGCTGTGCTATTATGTATATCATGCTCCGCCTTTCTTTGGGAAGGATATACCCTCAATTCTTGTGTGCAAACACATTTTTCCTTCCTTTGGTCTGATTAATCCTGATAATCACATTTTCCTTTCTGTCATTTTGTTACTCTTTCTTTTGATCTATATGATATAAGCAGAAATAATGCCCTGCTTATGTAAACACCTCGATGTACAAACTCTATCAGGAAGACCTTGTTACTATTATTGATGACATTCGGGTAGCCACCGATGGACGAGAACTTTGCCTATTGGTCTGCCTCATTCAGCGAGCAGGAAAATGGTTCTCTTCGTCCCTCGCCCTTGGTACTAACGTTGCTGACAACATAACTAACAGTCTATCATCTGACATGCCTTGGTATCGCCCCCCTTTCTACTTTTAACCCACATGGTGGGCTCATAACCCACAGTTCCACAAGATCGGAACCTGACTCTCCTATATATCCTTTATTCCGAAGTAAGATATGCACTTGCATTTGTGTGTTTTCATGAGCCACAGTCCGAGAGATGATCTATTCCCGATGCTTTGAACCCCCTTCTCACACTCTGTTCAGGTATCGATCGTTTGTCCATTCGCTTGAAACTTCCTATTGTACCGTCATAATTTGCTCTCGATGTTTTCTTAAGTTTCAACTCGAGAGATACTTCTTCCACATTTCCTGAATTGTTCACCAGGTAATTGACCCTATAAGGATCAGTTCTCCCGAAGTTACTCTTTAATTCCCCACTTAAATCTCGGGACAAGATTTCTCGTAGTGGAGGAGATTTGTAACACCCCCAGTGTCATGCTACAGTAACCCTCTGTGATTAAACTAATCATTTTTCCTAACAGTGCTTAATCATCTTTGTTCATTATCCCATTTGAAATTCTAGTCAAATCAAATTCAAGTGAAGTTTGAAGTTGTTGGAAAAATATTCATCATTTGTCAAAAATTCCATAACAATTATTTGTTAAGAAAAACAACATCACTCTTATGCTAAAATGGACACTAACATTTATAACAGTGCCATTCCAACAATTTAAAATGCAAATTCATTTATGAAAATTCCAAATAAATCTAAACCTCTCCCAAGAATAATTGAGGCAGTGCCTAAAAATGCACTGGACTTTTATGATCCAGTTCCACATTTTTTCCTAAATGATTAGGGTCCCCAGATAAATCATTTTCCTTCTCAGGTAATTAAATAAAAGGAAAACGGAAAAGCTAAATAAAATAAAGCCCCCACCCCATTGTGCACTTGGGCCTCAAGTGCACAGTGAGGCCCAGCCCAGCTGGCCGGTCGTCCCCTTCCCTGTTCACCGGGCATGCCCGACCGTGCCCACGGTCGCCACCGTACCCCCTCCCCGGCGAGGATAAGGGCGCCACGCCCCCTCGTCCTCTCTGATTCTCCCTCTCCCTCCTAGATCCACTTCCCTCTCCTCTTTGCTCACGCTCGCCCTTTTCTCCCCACTGCCCGAGCGCGCCCGCCACCGTCGCCGCATCGATCCCGCGTCCACCGTCATCGCCCCGCATCGCCGACATGCCATAGGCGTCCGCCGCCCTCCTCCATGTCGACCGGTGCCCGCCGTTGGAGCCGGAAGGAACCACAGGGATGGATCCACCCCGTCTTCCTCGTCGCGACGCTCGAGCTCGCCGCCGTCGAGTCGCTCCGCCGAGCCTCCCCCGAGCCCATGATTGCACACCTATAGGCTCCCGGTGAGCCTCTGCTTCTTTTCCCCCTTCCTGCGACACCCCATTCGCCCGTAGCCATGCTCGCTGGCCTGGGCTGAGCTCAGGTCCGCAGTACGCCTCGCGTCGTGGCCACGGCCCCTGTTGTGCTCGCTTGAGCACGACATCGAGCTCCTGGTGCTCACAGGAGCCCAACGCGCACTCGCACATGCCTTCCCGTCCCCCTAGCACCTAGCTCGATGAGCGCCCGAGAACGTCGCTGCCTCTACTCGTCGCGAGCGCCGATTCTGGACATTTCCGGCAAAACCACCACCACCAGCAGTTGCGCCGCTCACTCCCCGTTCGAACCCGCCTAACCCTAGCCCCGAAGACACACCGTAGGCAAATTCTGACGAGGGCGAGTGCCCTCCGCCGCGTTTTTGTGCTCGCTGGCATTCAACCGCCGGCCGGCCAACGTGGCAAGGCCAGGCCCCACCTATGGGTGGCTGACCGTGGGCCCCACGGGTCCCAGATGATTGGGTTGACCCAGTCAACTGCTGACTGGGCTGCCCAGTGAGACTGATGTACGGGTCCCACTGCTTAATCCTCTAATTAAAATATTTTAATAATTAAAACTAATTAGTTTAGTTAATTAGACACTGACAGGTGGGCCCAGTAGTTTTACTAACTAAATTTAGATTATTTTGAACTCTGTTTAACCCACTGTCTATGATAGGTGGGTCCCCCATGTCAATTTTGGCCGGTCAGCCGTCCTGTTGACTGTTGACGTCACTATGACGTCATGCTAATGCAATATTTCTTTTCTGTTAATTTAAATAATTTTAGGAAATTGTTTAAATCTTTGTAAAATCATAGAAAATAAACCGTAACTCGGATGAAAATGTTTTCTACATGAAAGTTGCTCAGAAAAATCCAACGAATCCGGATACACGGTCCGTTCATCTGTCACATGCCCCTAGCATGCTGAACATGGAACCGTCCCCTCTCTTTTCATCTTTCCGGAAAACACCAGACATCGAAAAAACCCCGCCGGATGTTTCCCTCTCCGTGTACAACGTCTAGCATTGCGTTAGTTCACACCCGACACTTCCTTATTGCCATGTTATGCTTTGTGATGCTATGTTTTCTTTATATTTATTATTTCTTCCCACTTCTCTCCGGTAAACCCCGATACTGATGCCGATGCTACCCCTGTGATCGACTACGTCATCGATGAACCCTCCTTGCCAGAGCAACCAGGCAAGCCCCCCCCCCCTTTGATCATCCTGATATCTCCCATTCCATTCTCTCATGCTTGCATTAGATTGTGCTACTGTAATTGATTGCTCATATTCTGATGCATAGCCTGCTTTTGTAACCTACTTATTGTTACCTACCTGCTTATCCTAAACTACTTAGTATAGGTTGGTTAGTGATCCATCAGTGACCCCCACCTTTTCCCTGTTCCCCTGCTTCATCATTGAAGAACCGATCAACGGGATCGAAGACCAGGCCCCGGCACCGCACATCACTTTCCCCTTAGTTGCTCTACACTACTGGGTTAATATCGAGTGCCGAGGGTGAGACCTCTACAACACTTCTGATGTTAACCCTGTAGTGTAGCTATTCGGTCGTGGTCATCGAGTGTGATTCCGCCTTAACCACTTTCGATACGACTCTGTCATGGAACCCTCAAGTGTGAACCTCGGGGGTGATTCCTCTTACGTTCACCTTGATGATTATGTCAAGTGCAATTCACCGGGGATGATTCCTTGGGTTTTCCCCTTGATGTTTGGACACACGGATACTTGGAATTTACCACTGTTACTGGGAAAGGCGGATCGACCCTGAGGGGTACCCGCGAGTGATGTGGAGACGGGTTGACCTGGAGGGTGCCCGCGAGATACTTACGAGGCATGGCCGGGCATTCCTAGCCCTTGCCGCAAGTTCTCGAGACGGGCAATGGGGACACATCTTTCGTGATTCTCTGCTTGTTACCACGCGTTCCTAATCCACTATGATTTTGATGTTTGATCCGAGGGGGCCTCTGGCCTGATAGCACTAACTATCACGTGGGCATAGTATGGGCGTTCTGTGTTGTATCCATCAACCGAAGCTTAATAGACATCAGCGACTGAGTGGCGCGCGCCGGGTTGGACTATTAAGCTGCTGCCTTTTTTAAGGAGGTAGCTAGGTCTGCTCACCGCCGCCATGCATAGCGGCGGGAGTTCGGGGAGATGGCCCATGACCCCTGGGGGCATAGCTTTAGTCCGGCGTGCTTGACCTCTCTATTAAGCCTAGGTCGGGTTGCGGCGTATTGTTTGGCCGAGGCCGGGAATGACCCAGGAAAGTGTGTCCGGCCGGAGTTAATCGAGCATGGTGGGTAAGTTGGTGCACCCCTGCAGGGAAGAAAACATCTATCGATAGCTTGTCCTATGGTAACGGATACTTGGAGTTGTATCCCGGTCGATACAACTAGAACTGGATACTTGTGATGAGAATTGGTTTGTGATGAGAACTGGATAGTATGGCTCTGGGATTGCTTTCTCATAGGGAGTCAAGAAAGGATCTCTGGCCGAGGTTGATAACACTTCTACTACTTTACTTTATGCTACTCTTCTCCCTCCTGTTGCTGCAAGATGGTGGTTTCCAGAAGATGCTAGTCTTCGATAGGACTAGGCCTTCTCTCTATTCTGGCATTTCTGCAGTCCAGTCCACATATACAACCCCTCTTTGATAATGTTGCATATGTAGTGTAGATCCTTGCCTGCGAGTACTTTGGATGAGTACTCACGGTTGCTTTGCTCCCTTTTTCCACCTCTTTTCATTCTTCCTGGATGCTGCAACCAGATGGTGGAGCCCAGGATCCAGACGACACCACTGACGACTACTACTACCCCGAGGGTACCTAGTACAACGTGGAGACCGCCGACGACCAGGAGTAGTTAGGAGGCTCCCAGGCAGGAGGCCTTGCCTTTTCGATTGTTGCTACTTTTGTGATAGCCTTCTTAAGGCAAACTTGTCTAACTCATGTCTGTACTCAGATATTGCTGCTTTCGCTGACTCTTGTGTATTCAAGCTTATGTATTCGGGCCCTCGAGGCCCCTGGCTTGTAATATAAAGCTTGTATTATTTTAATATGTGTCTAGAGTTGTGTCGTGATATCTTCCCGTGAGTCCTTGATCTTGATCGTACACATTTGCGTGTATGATTAGTGTATGATTGAATCGAGGGCGTCACAGAAATCCCTACCTTCGCGGCAACTCCCTTGAAGAGGTTGCACTCCTGGACTGCCAAGGGCCTCGACTGGGAGAACCAAGAGGAAGTCAAGGTGCTCTAGGGGTGGGTGAAGGTCCTTATCAGTGATGGTGTCATCCTGGTGGATGTGATCCAAGTTATATATGCTCCATCACAAGGTCCAACCCCTCCAAGTCCGAGCATCCCCTCTTTGGAGGTATACGCCTGATAGTGAGGCCTCGGTGATCCAAAGCTTCTTCCGGGGGAAGGACCACGGGGAGATGCTAACGATCCTCTTCAAGCCCTCGGCCAAGGAGAACACCTTCGAGACCTAGGGGAACGACATCGGCCTTAGCCGAGCATGTCAAGATGTCGAGGTATGTTATAAAAATCCACTTTTCAGTTCATGGCATTTATTTTCCTCTCACTGTTTTACTGAATGATTGGGTTTATATATCCATATCGCAGAACTGGTGGACTTTCACCAGATCGGTCAGGGCCTCGCACCTCAACGAGGGGAACCCGTGAACACCGAATTATAGAAGTTGCTGACCGAGGACCCGTATGTCACAGTCAAGCCAAAAGAAGACCAAGGGGTCAAAGACGACCAGGGCCAAGGGCCCGGTCATTCGGTTCGCCTTATACCCCTCATGGGATGATAGAAGGAGGATGCGAATGACAATTCTGCTTCGCGCTGGAATATTAAATACGAGGATTATACCTTTTCGCAGATGGATCAGGTTCAGTGGTGCTTCCGACTTCCTTTCGTTTTGCACGACCCATCCGCGAAGGTGCTGACCTTGTCTTGGTCGCCCGCCCCTTGGTACGGCTCGCTGAGCGCCAATCCTGCGAGACATGGTCCTATACGGAGGATAAAGAGACAAGCAGAAGTATCTCTCTTCCGTGAGAATACAATTTTTGAATACTTACCTTTACGAAAGGATAGAGGTCGAGGTAATCAGCCGCAATAACTGCCCCCAAGCCGTTAAGGCTCTTGAAGGTAGCCATGGCACAAAATTCTACCGTGTCCTAGTCAAAAAATTGTGTTCATAGCAAGTTGGCCCTGGCGGACACAACTCAGTCGGCTCATAGCCCTCTTGTGCCTCGACGATGCGCAGAATCACCCCCCCCCCGAGAGATGAAGCGCATACTCGGCGACCAAAACGCCCTATGTAATATGGTGACCGGTTTCATGGTCGGCGAACACACATTCGGCAGCCTGATGATCGTTACCATGGTTGAATGAGCCCTCCGAGGGATGTCCCATATTTGCCCCAGCGATATAGGGACAGATACCACGATGGTGATGACTTGAGGCCCAGTCCACCGCGCTTGCCGGGTAGATATTACCCCCGTAAACATGATGATGTCGGTTACCGAGACCCCCAATTCAACGCTTGATCGCTCCTAGCCCTTAATTTGGGGGAATGAGGCCGAGCCAAAAAAGACTAGAATGCCATAGATTATCCGACTGGATCAAGTTATTCGGGCCCGACGTGTTTCGGCAGGTACATCCGGTCGGCGGTGAATCCTGCGAACTTCAGTTTAGTAGCAGGGATAAGCAAAAATAGAAACATGCCTAGATGATTACCGTGTGGCAGTCCAAATTGGAGGAGGCGATGACAATGAAGTATCTTCCTTTGATGCTTGAAGCATGTGCTCGGCTGTGGCTCAATCAGCTGCCGCCTAACAGTATATTCAGCTGGGAGGACCTCTCCCAAGTGTTCGTCAAGAATTTCGGAGGAACCTATAAGCGGGGAGGTGGGCTGGCCGAGTTACAACACCTGATTTGCTACATTTGGACCATTCGGTTGCTTAAATTCGAATAATTCAGTTTGTAAACATTGAATTTGGTTTGTAAACTATATTCGTGATTTGCTTGAACATTCAAATTTATGTTTGGTTTCTATATGTGTTCTAATATGTAGTTGCAATGTATACAAGAATTGCAAAGTTTAGAAAAAACAAACATTTACTCCGTTAAATATAGGAGATCGGCTAGGTCCGGCCAAATCTTAGTGGAGTAAATATACATCACTAAAGGTTTACTCTATCACATCTTCCTCTATTTATTGGGGATCGATTAGAAATGGCCTAACTACGGTACGTGTAGCATTACTCTAGTAAGAAAATCACTCTTCATCGAAAAAGTATGTGCTGAAGTAGGGATGAAAATGGAGTGGAAAATTTCCGGTTTTCTGGAGGAAAAATGAAAACGGAGAGGAAATATGAAAATGAAAACGGAAATTTGCAAAACGGAAGTGGAAATGGAATTTTTTATGTGGAAAACAAAACAAAAATGGAACCGTGTTTTACAATGGAACATGCATGGAAACAGAACTTTTCGTTTCCGTGAATATGGAATTTCTGCTTTAGCTATAGACCTATCGCTGCTTTGTAGCCCAACCACCAAAGAGAACACAATGACACAATTAGTAGAATGGATCTGAGACCCAACTTCTATACCACACATGTACTCAGCTTGACCTTATACACAATTGTGCGGTACTAATACAATACTACGCTAAGTTGCTAACATAATGATATTATTTTGTAGCCATATTAACAACTCATTATTTTTTGTTTTTGGGTGTATTTCTCTATGATTCATGGGGTTTTTAAGTTCCGATCAATGCCTATTTCTGTTTCCGTATCCGCTTTGTATTCGCTTCGTGTTCGTTTTTGGTAGTATCTGTTTCCGTATTGATTTTCGGGTTTTCTGTATTCATTTTTGCTTCTGCAAAAAAATGTGAAAACAAATATAATAGCACTCAGTTCCGTCCGTTTCTGCTCCGTTTTCATCCCTATGCTGAAGTGCAAAGTTGTCTTCTTGAAGACAATAACGAAAGCAGTCTGCATATTCATGCACAGCACATGATGCAGCGTGCGCAACGGCGTCCAGATCTATTATCTCTATCTGGGTTTACTAGTACCCATATATTTCGGGTCATATTTTAATCATAAATTTAACTGCTAGTAAAATACTACCTCCGTCTCAGTTTACAAGTCCTACGCGTATACCTAGGTTGCCAATTTTATCGTCCTAATATAAACTATATAACATAAAAATTATACCTTTTGAAAGTAAAAACTCCAAAGTTTATGTTGGTATATTTTTTTGTAATATATGACTTGTATTAGATTGGTCAAATTGACGACCTAGGGGTACGCGTGCGCCTTGTAAACTGAGAGAGAGGTAGTATAAGTTATATGCAGCAAAAACAATATCATTTGAAACTACATTCAAATACGAATCTGACGATATGGTTTTGGTAACATGTATTAACATTTTACAAGTAACATATGTGATCAAACTTTGATTCAAAATATGATGAGAACTAATAAACCTAGATGAAGGAAGCACACGTGAAAGGACGCTTAGCTAGGTTGTTCACACCTCCTATTTTACTGCTAGTGAAAATCACTTTTCATCGAAAAAACATGTAACAAAGGGCAAAGTTGTCTTCTTGGAAAGAACAACGAAAGCGGCCCGCATATTCATGCACGGCACCCGATGTAGCGTGCGCAACGGTGGCCAGATCTACTACCTCCATCCGGGTTTACTAGTACCCCTCATATTTCAGGTCATATTTTGATCATAAATTTACCTGCAAGTAAAATATAAGTTACCTTAGGCAACATTGTTTGGAATTCCAAGATGCACCCTTGTGCACAATATAAGATCATTTGAACAAACTATGCCATGAATGTGGCCATAAGATTGATCATTTGGCTTGAAAGCCATGATTCTTCGCACGTGATAGCCTGTTTTTTAGAACATTTTTTAAAAAAATTGCCGTATTATAGGTTTGTTATTTTTCCTAGGAACTTGGGCACATATAATGACACAATGCGAAGGTTTCCCAATTTTTTCATTTTTTTAATTTTTTATGCCCGTTTAAAAATGCGGTCAAAATGGTGGGAATGACTGTTCCTAGCTAGTGGTTGAATCTTGGAATTTTTTTGTGTTTCTCTGATTAAATAGATACTTATGTAGCTTGAAATGATTTTTGTAAAAAAATAAAGAGGAAACTATGAGGCAGTTGCAGTTCAAATTTGACCCGCTTCCAGCTGAATTGGCGGAAATTTGTCTTTTTCACGAGAGGTGGATCAAAACTTTTTACACCCAACCATTTGGTCAATTGCGCATTAAATATGGCCTACTATTTTATAAAAATGATTTGGTCCAATTTTGCAACAATTATTTGGGAGGTCCTTCACAAAAAAACCTCCTTTTGGGCACTCAAAAAATGGAAAATGGTTTTTTCGTCCAAAGAAAATGAAAACTTCCTTAGGCAACATTGTTTGCCATTCCAATATGCACCCTTATGCACAATATGAGATCATTTGAACAAACTATGCCATGAATGTGGCCATAAGATTGATCATTTGGCTTGAAAGCCATCGATCTCCACACGTGATAGCTCGTTTGTTAGACACTTTTGTTAAAAAATTACCGTATTACAAGTTTGTTATTTTTCCTAGGAACTTGGCCACATATAATGACACAATGCGAAGGTTTCTTAATTTTTTGATTTTTTTGAATTTTTTATGCCCGTTTCAAAATGCGGTCAAAACAGCGGGAATGACCATTCCTAGCTAGTGGTTGAATCTTGGAATTTTTTTGGTGTTTCTCTGATTAAATAGATACTTATGTACCTCGAAATGATTTTTGTAAAAAATAAAGAGCAAACTATGAGGCAGCTGCAGTTCAAATTTGACCCGCTTCCAACTGAATCGGCGGAAATTTGTCTTTTTTACGAGAGGTGGATCAAAACTTTTTACACCCAACCATTTGGTCAATTGTGCATTAAATATGGCATAATATTTTATAAAAATTATTCGGTCCAATTTTGCAATAATTATTTGGGAGGTCGTTCACAAAAAACCTCCTTTTGGGCTCTCGAAAAATGGAAAATTGTTTTTTCGTCCAAAGAGAATGAAACCTTCCTTAGGCAACATTGTTTGCCATTCCAATATGCACCCTTGTGCACAATATGAGATCATTTGAACAAACTATGCCATGGATGTGGCCATAAGATTGATCATTTGGCTTGAAAGCCATGATTCTTCACACATGATAGCTCATTTTTTAGAACATTTTTTAAAAAAAATTCCTTACTACGGGTCTTGGTCACGGGAAGGTAGCGACAGCGAAAATCCTCGCTTCGCGACCACCTCCTCGATGCCCTGCTCTTCTACGTGTCGAGGTCCTTGCTGGCGGCCTTGCCGGATAAAAATCCAGAGCTTCTTTATTCAGTATTGCCGCCCCCGCCCCCGAAGTCCAGACATCAAATGATCCAAAAACCTAAGCTACTAGGACCTTAAAACCTCAAGCTAAAATGATCTACACACGTGGGATCCGATGACCCTCCTCACCGCTGACGACCAAGAAGTCACTGCGGAGGGGAACCGCCGAAAGACGGCGCCAAAATAATCTGTTCTCTTAGCCAAAGAGATTTGCACTTTATTTTCAGCCGGTTATGACCTACTTAGATGGTCATGGACGTCGCACACATGTAGTCTGTTTTGATTGGTTCAGAGGCATGTCACGCGGATCACGGATCGAGCACCATCCGATCCACCCGGATCCAACGGCAGCGCTCCCTCCTCACCTTCTCACCCCACCTAGCCCAACAACCCACAGGCCACAGCCCGCACTCCTCCCTCCGTCCCTCGTCCCCCGCGAACACTAGTGCTCCCTGATCCCTCCCACCTCCCCTCCCCTCACCGACACCCACCCCTCCCCTCACTCTCCTCCCTCCCGCCCTCCCCTCCGGCAAGATCCAGCGTCCTCCCGCCCTCCCCTCCGGCAAGATCCAGCATCCTCGCTCCCTCCCCTCCGGCAAGATCCAGCGTCCTCTCCTCGATCCAGATCAAGGCACCCTGCCGCCCCGCCTCCGTCTCCCTCTGTCTCCCACCCGATGGAGGCCGCGGTGGGGGGAAGCGAGGGGCCAAACACCCGCTTCCAACACACAAGGTCTCGGCTTCCCCTCCCATTGCCGCACCACTCGTCCGCTAGCTCCCCACGCAGGCGGACTCGGATAGAGGAGGCCGTCACCGGCAGCGGCAGTGGGCTGGGTACCATGAGCGCCTTGCTCGCCATCTATCAGAACCGGGATCTGACACCATCCTCCAGTGGTGGGGATTCAACATCGCCGTCATCAACAAGCGGATATTCTAGGTATCCCCTTCTCCCCTTGCCGGGGGAGTCTGCCCGCCGCGGACACCTATGGGGCCGGGGCCCCTTCGTGAGTGCGGTACGAGGGCGGAGGAGGCACAGAGAGCAGATCGAGGCGAGCACGCGGCGGATTTTTACCCAGCTTCGGAGCTCTCCGGAGAGATAAAACTCCTGCTGCTGCTTTGTGTTTTTATTCGATCTTGCTCGAGAGAGCGAGCGTATGGTGGTGTTGTAGCGTCGAATGAGTCGAACCCGCGAACCCCTTCTCGTGCGCATGGGCCTCCTTTTATAGTCGGAAGGGCGCCAACAGGTGGCAGCGTGGGAGAAAGGGGTAAAATGTAAAGAGGTGGTAGTTGGAGCAGTGCGGGAACGGTGAAGCTCTGATTGCATGAGCAGTGGTCTCTACCTACTTTTGACGATGGGGACAAGGGCATTTAATGCCCGTCGCCGTCGACCCCAAAAGCTCCGCCCTTGCGTCTCCGTCGCCACGGCGATGGATCCACCACCGTGAAGTGCCACCGTGTCCCCGGGCTGCACAGCCATCCGCCAGCGTTCTGGAAAGGCCCAGGCGTAGCGTGGGCTGATGAGCTGGGCGTGGGCACCTGGCCTTCTCTCCGGCAAGTACCTTGCCGGGTCTTGATTTTGCGGGCCGGGAGCTTGCGGGCTCTGTAACTGTCGCTCCCGGGCCCTCGCCGGACGCACATAAGCGCCAGGCGTGTCTTCGATGATATAATCTTCTAGTCTTCCCGGTGAGCTCCTCTCGCCGGGTCTCGTGGGTGATATAACCTTGAGCACAGGCGGTCTTCCCGGCAAGTTCCGCTTGCCGGGGTCTCGATCTTCTGTCTTATATACTTTGTCTTGGTATGGAGCGGGGAGGTTTTCGGTGAGCACGTGGTAAACCCTGCCGCGGAAAGCTGCGACTGCCCGTGCACAAGTTGGGGTACTGAGGTACCCCTACCTTAGCTACACCGACAGAGAGCCCGGCCTGGGCCACACGGTGCCGAGCGCTGTTGGGCCAGGTCCAAAACAGTCTGCAGGCACACGCGCCCTGGCGCGCCCGAATCCACTTCCGCATCTGCCGCATCCCCGTAACGGCACGCGTCGATTGCGGCGTCGTGGGGAGACGTGGGCGGCGCGTGCGGTCTTTAGTGCATCCACCCCCGTGATCGTGGTGCAGGGAGTGGTCACTTCACTCGTCGCTTCGGTCTCGCTTTTTCGCCACGCGACCCTCATGCATGGGGGTCGTGGGTGGCGAAGGTGGGAGACCGAGCCGTCACGGGCGGAGAAGGCGAGTCGACCCCGCTCCCCTGCCCTCCTTGCTTCCTGATTGGCCGGGCAGGGCGGTTGAGCCCCCACTTCGCCCTTTAAAAGGGGTGGAAAGGGAGCACAATGGTCTCACATCTCCTCTTCTCCCTTCGTCTTCAGCTTCTGTTCCTCTTTCTGCCATGGAAAGAGGAAACCCTAGTTCTTCAACGGTGGCGGCGAGGGTCGCCTCCAGGCAGCGCACCTCTCCCCATCCCGCTCCCGTGGCGGAGCCGCCACGAGGGGAGAGGGAGGGGCGAGGCATGGCGAGGCGAGGCGTGGCGAGGCGGTCGAGGAAGAGGCGGTCGTGGCGATGTGCCTCCCGTCTCCTCGGCGGCTCCTTTCCTCGGCGGTCCATCTTGAGAGCGATCCTGGGAGTTCTTCATCAAGCTGCGCCGGCGCCTCGGCGTCGCCTCGGCTGCGGCCCGTTCGCGGCGCGATGGGCGGATCCGCCGAGATGATGGAGTTACGCATGAGGGCTGTGGGATCAGCGGCACTTTCGAGTGAGTGTCGTGTCCCCAGCCCCGGCGTCATGTACCGACCGAGGGTGGAAGGCGTTCGCCGGATCCACAGCAGCGGCGGGGTTTACCCTCCATTTCAAGTTAATGGAGGGTGACCTTCTCGCCGTCAAGGTCTTGAGATTCGGGACTCGGGCGAGATCTGTGTGGACAGCTCCTCCGATGCGAAGGTCCCTCCTCGGCGAGAGTGATGAGGAGGGCGGCAGCGGCGGCGAGGGATGGCGGGTCCGACTAGGCGTCGGGCGCTGCTGCCAGCGCCACCGGCGACCCCATCATCCGGGTCGCCCGCCCCTGAACTCGGGGCCGTCTCCTTGGGCGGTGGCGTGAGGAGGCTGCGGAAGAGGAAGAGGGGTGGCGGCAAGGCCGTTCGTCCGAATCTGGCGAGAGCCCTCGTCAGCGTCTTGGCGTCCAGCACCCGTCTTCAAGCTCGCCTCCGGCGCCTCCGTCTCCGCCAAGCTCTGGCGGCTCGGGGTGTTCTCTTGGTGTCTTCGGCGCCGTAGCTCACCTAGGCGCCCTTTGCCCTCCCGGCAAGCTTCTCTTGCGGGGCCTCCTGACCTACCTCCTGAACTCTGAGCAGAGAAAGCAGGAGAAGGATCACGGGCATCTTATCTTTCAATTTGTAAGCCCTCGGGCCTTAGTTGCATTTAAAATATGTAATCCTCTCTATCATGTTTTTCATCCTCTATGGACTTGTACTAAACTAGGATGTTTTTAATGAAAAGAGGGGAAGGCTTGTCGGACTGAGTCTTTTACTTGACTTCTTGCCTTGTATGTTCCTATCCTACGCTCTTGGGGAGCTTGCCGGTGCGAACACGCTTGCTGAGTGCGGGACATCAGCAGCCCGCTGGCGGTGTTGCCTCCGGCAAGCAACCTTGCCGGGCCAGTCGCGACGCCCTTAACTTGTTGAGCGGACTCGAAACAAGGGCGCGATACTTATCGCAGCTCACTTAAATCGTTGAACGTGCTCGAAAACAAGATAAGGGTGCGGGCAGCGCACTTGTGTTTGTTGAGCGGACTCGGAAACAAACCAAGGGCCTTGGCCCAGGCCACGACACAGCTCCTCCGCGCATGGGTTTTACAAGACACGCTCGTTCAAAAGCGCAGCCCGCTTTCCCGGTCCATGAGAGGATGCATGGCGAGGATGAAAAACTTATCTGGCGGCGCGGCCCAGCGACTCTAGCTTGCCGGGGGGGAACCTTGGCACTCGCAGCCCCCGGCGACTCTGGCTCCGCCAAACCCCAAGTGCTGGTGTGTTCTTCTGGATTCTCCTTGTTGCTGTAATTTCAGCCATGAAAACAACTGAGATAGGTCTGCAACAGTTTCATTATTCACATATATATATATATATATATATAAATCTTTTCTGTGCAACTTTGCAATGCGATGCCGTGCTTTGCCCTTCGTATGTTTATACTCTACGCTGCTAGGGAACTTGCCGGTGCTAACACGCTTGCTGAGTGCGGAACATCAGCAGCCCGCTGGCGGTGTTGCTTCCGGCAAGCAACATTCTCGGGCAAGCTGCAGTGCGCCCGAATTGTTGAGCGGACTCGGAAACAAATCGAGGGCGCGACTCAGCCGCGAGTTGGCTCCTCTGCGCACAAGTTTTTCATACGAAGGGCATCTCACGGCAGGGCTTGCTACGTTACACCCTCTACTTTACAACCTTTGTGCGCTTTTACCCTACGCATCTAGGGAAACTTGTCGGCAAAGGACCCTTGTCGCGAGCGCTGAGTGCTGAACTCGAAGCAGCCCGCTGGCCAAGGTCTTACCGGTAAGCAACCTTACCACGGCTAGTCGCGACGCACTTAGCTTGTTGAGCGGACTCGAAAACAAGATAAGGGTGCGGCTATCCACGGGTAGGTTCCTCCGCGCACAGGTATTGCGTACAAAGGACGAACGTACGAGGATCATAACATAAAAAAAGCATGGAACTACGGAGTGCTCTGTACAAAAGCTCGGGTGACTTAGCTTTTCCGCCTCCTGCGATCTGGCAAGGCCGCACTTTTCCCTTGATTTCCTCCTTTGTATGTTTTCACCCTCACGCTTTCAGGGAACCTGCCGGCGCAAACACACTTGCTGAGTGCGGAACATCAGCAGCCCGCTGGCGGTGTTGCCTCCGGCAGGAAGAACTTGTCGGGCTAGCTGCGGTAGCGCCTTCATCGTTAAGCGGACTCGAAGCGGATCGAGGCGCAACTTAGCCACGACTCGACCCCCATGCGCTGAGTTCTCCATACAAGGTACGAAATTTCAGGAATACAACTCAAAAGTTTAAGCTGGCTGGTGGAGCTCGATGGCACGTCCTCGTGGCGGCACTCGGAGAGGTGCGCTTGCGGGGCGAGCACGAGCTGTTCTCGCTGCTTTCCTTGCCCTCTTGGCAGGTGTAGCTCGATGCACGTCCTCGGCGGCGGCGCAGCACCGGAGAAGTGCGCTTGGAGAGTAGGGACGAGCTGCTCTTGCGGGCTTGGTCTTTGGCTGATCTGTCTTTGTTTCCTCGAGCTCGATGGCGCGTCCTCGACGGCAGCGCAGCGCTCCGGGGAATGCGCTTGCGGGCGAGCACGAGCTGTCCTTGCTGGACTTGGCCTTCACTTGCCGGTGGAGCTCGATGGCGCGTCCTCGTCGGCGGCGCAGCACTCCGAAGAGGTGCGGTTGCCGGAGTGGACCCCAGAGCACTTGCCGGACTTGGTCTTCGTCTTCTTCCCCCCGGGAGCTTTAGCGGCAAGTGTATCCTTGTCGGCCGCAGCTGCCGCGTCCCGGTAGATCTTGTCGGCGCAGATAAGTGCATCCTTCTTGTCGCCGCGGACGGTGATGGCGCTTATCGGCCCGGCATCTTGAGTACGTTATGGCGTAATGGGAAGCTGCCATGAACCGGCGAGGCGGGGCGGCGAGTATTCCATTGTATGCAGCGGAATATCGGCGGCGTCGAAAGTGATGCGCTCGATCCTGAAATTGAGCTCCCGCCAAAGGTCACCGGCGAGTGATCTTTCCTTGGGCTTACTCCGTCCGGGTTGATTCCTTGGAAAGAACCGATCTCTTGAGCTCGCCATCTGAAATTTGGAGTTTCTTGATCACAGCGAGAGGAGATCAAGTTCAGCCCGCCCGCCGTCAACCAACATTTTTGTGACCTTGAGATTGCGGATGGTGGGCGAGACCAGCATCGGCAAGCACCCGACCGCGGTGGTGCGGTCAGGGTGATCCTCAAGATCAAAAATGATGGGCGTGCCGGACCATTTGAGGAGCCTGCGCGACTCCACGGGTGGCTCTGCTGCATTCACCTCACGCACCTTTGCTTTGGCTGGCGGTGGGAGGTGTCTTGAAGGCGCCACCGTCGACGCACAGGACCTCCGTGGCCTTCTGGAACTCCTGCTCGCTGTTATCCTCATCCTCCATATCTTCGTCATCGTCTTCCTCATCCTTGTCGCGGCCCCGGGGAGGTCGATCGCCTTGCCGCTGCTTGGCCTTGTCGCGGCGTCCTCCCCGGCCATTGAACGGCCGCTTCTTGCTCGGCTCCCCTCCGCCACCTTGGGCCTTTTCCTTGTCGCGCCTCTCGTACTCGGCTTTTTTCTGCTCGACGAGGTACTCGACGCGCTTTCAGTTGGTGAGATCATGGCCCTTGGTGCGGTGGATCTTGCAGTATTGCTTGTCGGAGCCGCCCTGCTTGTCGGCTGCCGCTACAGGGGCAGGCTCCTTGCGGAGAAGCAACCCTGCGTTTGCTTGGCGGGAGCCTCCTTGCCGGGCTTCTCGGCGGCAAGCACCTCTTTCTTGTTCTTCCTTGGTTGTTCGCCGCGGCCCTTGTTTGTCGGCGGCGTCGTCTCTCGCTTCCTCCTGCGTCGGCATCCTCCCGGGAGTCTCCTCCCCTCTTCAGCGTCGCACTTGCCGCCCGAGCATAGAGCTCGCTCACATCCCGAATCTTGGTCGCCGCCATCTCTTCAAGCATGCAGCGATTACGCACGTTCGGTGGAGCAGCGCTGATAACATGGCGGGGTGGACATCGAGGGATGTTGTGCTGCACACACTGAAGCGTTGGATATACTTGCGCAGGGATTCTCCTTCATACGGGCCAAAATGTGGAGATCGCTCTCTGGCCGTGGGGTTTGTGGCCACCGGTGAAGGCGCCAACAAAGCGATGGCAAAGATCCGCCCAAGAAGAAATGGAGCCTTCGGTAAGTGCATAAGCCAGAACGAGCGTTCGGCTTAAGCCGCAGCGAAATGGTTCGCGAGAATCTTCTCGTCGCGCCCTCGGCAGCCTGCACGCGATGGTGTAGAGCGAGGAACTCCGAGGTGCGTCTTGCCGTCGTACTTCTCCGGTACATCAGGCTTAAAGTTCTTCACGCTGGAGCCTTTGGGCGCGCCGCGCTTCGCGGGTGAGCGCAGGCAGCCTGCAGCGTCTGACAAGTCGCTGGTTCACGGGCGCGTCTGCGTCGACAGCGTTCCCAGCTCTCTGGTCGATTGTCGCCGAGCTTCTCGGCGGCGCTTCGATCGTGGTCGGCGTCTTCTTATCGCCCGATCGTCGAGGACTGGCGTTGATCGGCGAGCCAGCGGATCCGGCGACGCCGTGGAGCCGTCGTCGGCGTAGTTCCAGCAGGAAGGCGTCTTTCGCCTGCGGCGGGGAGTGCTCGGTGGTTGCACCCCAGCGGTCTTATCGCCGTTGGCGCCGTCTTCTCAGCTTGCGCGCCGCGAGGTCGCCGGCTGCTGTGAAGGGTCGTTATTGGCGGCGACCAGGCTCTTGATGGTATCCCTCGGTCTTGACCTTGTCGCGCTGGAGGGAAGTCGAAGCGATTGCGCCCTTACAGCGCTTCTGCGGAGTGGAGGGGCGGGAAGCGGCGGTGCGAGGCGGGGTATGCTCGGACTCCTAACGGTGTTAGAAGGGCAGGGTTCTCCCGGCGCCGCCGCTTTGCTCGTGTCCGGGCGTTGGTCGGAACATCCGCGAGCCTCCGGCGTGTCCTTGCCCGGCGGCGGATACCACCTCCCGTGGTATGGCGCTGCTGGGTTGTCGTCTTGCTGAGATGGGCGTGGATCCACGGAGACGAAGCACGGTCATCCGTCCTGTCCTTGGATCTGGTGGTGGCGCGCGGCGTCTCGCCGGCGACCACCCTTCCGGCAGCGTCTCCTCCGCCACCGTTGGCTCCGGTGGCGGCGGATGAAACATGAGCAGACCTCAACCTCGAAGGCTTCTTCTTGAGGCCATAGCACGATTGTTGGCGAAGTTCTTGATGAAAGTGGAGAGGTTGATGAAGCGCGCCAGTGAAACGCGGATCAGTCCGCACAACCTCGGCGCCCCTACGGCGCGCCAAAGATGCGGAAGTCGCCCGCGCGGACACCTATGGGGCGGGGCCCCTTCGTGAGTGCGATGCGAGGCGGAGGAGCCTGAAGAGCAGATCGGCGAGCACACGGGTGGATTTTTACCCAGCTTCGGAGCTCTCCGGAGAGATAAAACTCCTACTGCTGCTTTGTCTTTTTATTCGATCTTGCTCGAGAGAGCGAGCGTATGGTGGTGTTGTAGCGTCGAATGAGTCGAACCCCGCCGAACCCCTTCTACGTGCGCATGGGCCTCCCTTTTATAGTCGGAAGGGGGCGCCAACAGGTGGCAGCGTAGGAGAAAGGGGTAAAAATGTAAAAGAGGTGGTAGTTGGAACAGTGCGGGAACAGTGAAGCTACAGTGCATGAACAGTGGTCTCTACCTACTTTTGACAGTGGGGGACAAGGGCATTTAATGCCCGTCGCCGTCGACCCCAAAAGCTCCCGCCCTTGCGTCTCCGTGCCCGCGGCGATGGATCCACCACCGTGAAGTGCCACCGTGTCCCCGGGCTGCACAGCCATCCTCCCAGCGTTCTGGAAAGGCCCAGGCGGCGTGGGCTGATGAGCTGGGCGTGGGCACCTGCGCTACTCTCCGGCAAGTACCTTGCGGGGTCTTATTTTGCGGGCCGGGAGCTTGCGGGCTCTGTAACTAATCGCTCCCGGGCCCTCGCCGGGCGCACATAGCGCCGAGGCGCGTCTTCGATGATATAATCTTCTAGTCTTCCCGGCGAGCTCCTCTCGCCGGGGTCTTGCGTGGGTGATATAACCTTGAGCCTGGAACGGTCTTCCCGGCAAGTTCCGCTTGCCGGGGTCTCGATCTTCTGTCTTATATACTTTGTCTTGGTATGGAGCGGGGAGGTTTTCGGCGAGCACGTGGTAAACCCTGCCGCGGAAAGCTGCGACTGCCCGTGCACAAGTTGGGGTACTGAGGTACCCCTACCTTAGTACACCGACACCCCTCTTGCATCTCATTTTACAACTGCCCAGACCAGGATGCCTTCTCCGTTGCTCAGATCTGCGTTACAGGATGCCACCATGCTCCACTTCCTGACCAGATTTGGTAAAGGTGCCGCCAGATCTTTCCACAATGGGCATCAGGACCGCTGGATGCTTCTCTCACGGTGGTCAAGCCAAGCTCTCCTACGGTGGTCAGAATGGGCGTCGTCAACCCCTCCACTCCCTCTTCCCCATGATTCCACCTCGACAACCTGGTAAGGTCCAGGTCCCCTCTACGTACTTCTAGGACTCCCACGAGGCCACCTAAATCTCTATGAATCCAACGTTGCTGGTGGTACCTGGAATATTGCCCCTGTATGGCATCGTTTGTGTTAGCAAGTAGAGAATAATCAGGTGCCCTCTCCTTCTAGTTGTCGCACACTGAAACTATACTGTGCAGTGATGCCTGTTTTTTCTTTTGTGTTAGCAAGTAGAGAATAATCAAATTGTGGCTGTGAAAAAGGGGTAGCGTTAGGATGGAATCTACGAATTGGATCGAGGGACATCCACTTCATAACATCTTGTTGTGCATCAATATATTTGTTGTAAATCCAGTTCTCGCCATCTGATATAAGTCTGAACTGCCTGTCGGGCCCCTGTCAAGGGTTCATCCCCGATGCTACTTTGAGTCATTTGCCACAACGAGAGCTTAGTATGATGGTGCATCGCGTTATCACCCGGTCGCCAGCTCACATGTGCTTGCGACTGCATACATGTGGTGCCTGGTGCCTGGCATTTGTCCTGTTATGTTAGTTAGTCACAGTTTTGTCTGTTCATGAAAAATTAAGGTAATGTGATGCACCTATGATTGCTACTCTCTAGTACTTTTAGCTTGGACCACATGAAACTAACAGTATTGGTAGTGTCTGTCTTATTACAATAGCAGCCGACACTTGTTATATGTGTAGACGTGTATCTGCTCTTGTAAGTATTTGATTGGATGATTTCTGGATTTAATCAGTTATATGCAGATACTACCTCCTTTGCTTGTTTCCAGTGTTGCCTTACATGTGCTCTATTGTTTCCTTTGATGCGGTACCTTTGGAATACTGTCGGCATGCCCTCAATACGTTCGAGTTTAGCTGAGACTCTCACACATAAGTTTGCCAGCAGCAGGAAGTCGGTCAAAATCGATTCTCCGTGATGTTTTCTTGTGCATGTGCGGTGAGATAAATAATGGCAATTGTATTACCTAAGCATATCGACTACCTAAGCTGTATGCATTGTTTGTGGAAGGCGATCTCGGATCTTTGAGACCACGTTTAAGCCAATGTATATGATCTGGTTGCATTGCACTGTCGGTTCTAATCTGCCATTAATTCAAATATGCTTGCGAGGGGCTAGTCCGAGCTAGTATTTCTCCGACTAGGCTAAGTCGATCTGGTTGGCATGCTCTTACTATCTGCTAGCAGCCTGTTCCATTTGACTTATTCTAATTACTACTGCATATATGACAATTCAGACCTGGCATAAGTTACACTTGACAAGAGTATCTTGCACACTTTACATCTTACGTATTCTTGTTCATTTCTATATCTGGTCTCAGTTTCAAGCATGCTTTATAGTCTCATATATATTGTATTTATACATCTCTGTGGAGCTTAATTTAATCCTAAATAAAAGATGCTTGGACATTGGTGGAACTTTATCTAATGCTCTTGTTCTCCTGTGTTTACCAGCTTCAACTCTAGTTAATTTGGTTTATTATTATCCCAGAAGCTGCAATGAAGGAGATCACACGCTCCTTCGACCAGCCACGGCTAGCCTCCGTCTTCGGCCCCTTCAACCTCGCCCCCGACCTCGCCTGCTGCTCCTTCAAGCACACGCTCCGTTTCGAGGTGAGCTCCCCTGTCCTCTCCGCTCGATCCATGCCAGATCCTCAGTCTGGATACATGTGCACTAGATAGGTTATTTCTGGGCACATGGCCGGAGAGTCTGACTTAGCTCTCTCATTCTCCATTAGTGAGCATGGTAATTGGGAAACACTGTGTAATGATAAACTGGTTTGCTTCTGGTTTTTGAAATAGAGCTGATTATAGTTATGCATGAGCGAGAATATGCTTATGGCGGTGACAAATATGTTCTGTGACCAGCTTTGCGATTTGCCACATTGGTGATGTAAATGCCCTAAATTATGGTATCTTAGCAAGTGCTTTCTTGATGTTTAACCTTGTTACTATCATCCATAAGTATAGCCGTTGATTTTGGTATATGAGCACTAGGGTTTCTTGCTTACTGACAAGCTATGTATTATACATGTGTCCATTTTACCTCTGTAAATAGTTTGTTTCATACCTAGCAACATGTTTCCTCATAATGAATTATTAGTGTCATGTAAATCATTGCTGCTATCCTGCTACTAATGGATCTGAGGGACGAAATGCTGATTTCGTGTCAAGTAGTGTTTGCTTGGTGATAGGATGCTGTTTTTTCCTTCCAAGTATAATGCTCCATTCATGTTTATGCCTCTTCCAGAAAATTTGCTGCACCTACAGTAATCAATCTAACTTATCCATTTTATTTTATAGGCCTTCGAGTACAAGAGGTTGCTGCTTGACTAACACGACCAACAAGTTCCGCCAGCGCGAGGCAAGCGACCGAGGTGGCTGCTGTTGGGACCGAAGATCAAAAGAAGCCTGGAGATGTCCTCAATAGTTTTGGTGCCTCTGTATTTGTTTCTGATTGTATGTACACTTGGTGGATCATGCAGATGTGTTGTTCTGAGTTTCATAGAGTGATTTTTGGATTTGATCATTTGATTGTGAGAATTATTGATAGCTTGTTGTTGAAATGTGTAAAATTGAAATCTGTGAATGAAAAAGGCAGAATGTTCGACTATTGGATCGAATAATATTTGGGCTCTAAAAAGGATATGGCCCAAACAATAGTGGACTGGAATATTGTGCATTTATGAAAAACAAAAACAAAAGGCTGAATGAAACGGAATGCAAAATGGCCTAAGCCCAGAAAATAAAAAGGCTGAATTGTAGGGCTTGGCCCATGAACTTGACCAAAAATTGATAGAAAAAACACAAATAGGTTGAATTATTGGGCTCGGCCCATGTAAAACACCTAATTGGACCGGGCTGAATCTTGTGCCACATCAGCTTTCCACGCTGGATGCCTACCTGACCTGGGGAGGTTGCTAGTGACCAAAACGCCACAGTAGGAATATTTTGGTCGTAAATGTCCACGACCTTCTCACAGAGAAGGTCGCTATAGTCAGTTTACGACCCTCAGCTTTTGACCTTCTGTTTTTGGTCAAAAAAAGGTCGCAAATGAAAAACAATGACCTTTCAGTGACCAATAGTCAAGGTCACAAGTTGACATATTTCTTGTAGTGTCCTAGCTCCCAATTGAATTTTTGGGGAGGCTTTTCAACCAGTGCCGAGCTGGTCCCTTCAGCTTGAGGGGGAGGTATTTGATGGCGTGAAGGTCATCCCCACGAGCCATATGTATATGTAGGATAAAGTCCTCAATCCGGACCCACAGGTGCAGCCGTTCCATCGTATGCCTCTATGTTCACAGGTTTAAAGCCCTATAGAATTCGTGGTCGATGCTTCATCGGTAAAGCACGGGGTGAGCAGCTCCCTGTATCTGGACATCTTTGTGGCATGTCGTCGGATGTTGTTGTGTCGGTCTTTATTCGGACTGGTATTCGATTGGCGTGTCGTTTTGGCGACCATAGTCCGGCGAGTGCGTCCTTTGGATCCTTAAATGGACCTGGCCGCGCCAGCTTTCTTATTCAAGTGTTCATGTGGATCGGTAGCGCTTTGTTGCGGTTATGACCTGCGCTGGTTCGTCTTTATGACCTCGTCCGTCGGGATCATTGTCCTCGGCGTCGCTCTGGCGTGTTCGGGGTGACTGCTTCATCCTGCTCCATCGCTGGGTCCGTATGGTCGTTGTTGCCTTGGGGTTGATTGTATTATCGATCCTTCTTGCGCTCTTGTCACTATTTTTTCTTGTTCTGGACTTAGAGCGGCGTCGCACCATCGCTTTGGCTTTTGTCCGGGGGTTTTATCATCTGAACTGTCGCCTTTGATCTCTTTGGGCGTATCCACCATGTATACATCGTGTGACGAGGGGGGAGTCCGGCGCCCCATAGATTCTGCATCCTCTCATGCATCGTCGTCCATACCGTCGATGTCTTCGGGGTCGAAGTCAGGCCCGTCGGTTAAATCATCGGCGGTGGCTATGAAGTGGGTGGTTGGTGGGCACGAATTTCTTCGTCGTCGCTTCCCTCAAACCGGACGTAGTTTGGCCCAGAAATTTCTGTCAAAGAGAGTTTTCAACGAGTTTAGCATGTCTCCAAAGGCGAGTGCGAAAAATGTCATGGCGGTGAATTCCATTACGGAGCCCAATCTGCTCGACCGGTCCGGAGTCGCGGACGGACTCAACATCCGGATCTGAATCCGGGGTCCGAGTCATAGGCCACCACAGTAAGGCCCATGTTTGGCTCAATGCCGATGAGTCGCAAACTGCGGGCGGGTCCAGCCCTCCGTCCTCGAATGCGCAGCCTGCTCGGATTTAGGTCGAGGCTGATCTTGAGGCGATACCTCGAGCTTTGTCCGACAGCAGGTCTAAGCCATGCTCGTCGTGACTATCCGATATCGTGTTATTGGCGATGGTTAAAGGAGCCATCGAGCCCAATGGCGATGACAGAGGAACTCTCAATGAAAGCACCAATGTCGGTGTGAAAACCGGCGAGATCTCGGGTAGGGGTCCCGATATATGCGTCAAGTTTGATGGTAAGAAGAAGTAAGGGACACGGGGAGTTTAGCCAGGTTCGGGCCCTCTCGATGGAGGTAAACCCTACTTCCTTCTTGATTAATATTGATGATATGGGTAGTACAAGAGTAGATCTACCACGAGATCGTAGAGGCTAAACCTAAGAGCTAGCCTATGATGGTATGAATGTAATTGTGATCGGCCTTCTAAGGACCAACCCCTCCGGTTTATATAGGCACTGGAGAGGGCTAGGGTTTACATGGAGTCGGTTACAATGAAGGAAATATAATATCCGGATCGCCAAGCTTGCCTTCCACGCCAAGGAAAGTCCCATCCGGACACGGGCGGAAGTCTTGAGTCTTGAATCTTCACGCTTCAATAGTCCGGATGTTGTACACAGTCCGGCTGTCCGGATACCCCCTAATCCAAGACTCCCTCACCTGTTACAAATTACCTCATCACAAAACTATCTATTACAGATAATTCCAGTGCTTGCAGAGAATACCTTACTGAAAAGCGCTTGTCATTTCCTTCTGCTCCTCGTTGAGTTCGACATTCTTACTTATGGACAGGACTACGATAGATCCCCTATACTTGTGGATCATCAAGACTCTTTTCTAAGCGCCTTTGCACGGGGTGAAGCGCCTTTGGTATGTGGAATTTGGTAAGGAAAAATTTATATAGTGTGCTGAAATTTCTTGTCTGTTACTATGGAAAATAATCCTTTGAGGGCTTCTTCGGGGTATCTTCACCTCGACCAGTAGAGCAAAGAATTGCTCCTCAACCTACTGAACCTACTGAAAATGTTTACATTGAAATTCCTTCAGGTATGATAGATAAACTGCTAGCTATCCCTTTTACAGCAGATGGAACATTACATAATCTATGTGGATGAATTTTGTGGATTATTTAAACTTGTAGGTATGCCCGAAGATGTTATCAAGAAGGTCTTCCCTTTATCTTTGAAGGGAAAGGCATTGACATGGTTTAGGCTATGTGATGATATTGGATCATGGAACTATAACCGATTGAAATTGGAATTTCATCAGAAGTTTTATCATATGCATCTGGTTCATCGTGATTCTAATTATATCTATAATTTCTGGCCTCGCGAAAGAGAAAGTATCGGTCAAGCTTGGGGGAGGCTTAAGTCAATGTTATATTCATGCCCCAATCATGACCTCTCAAGAGAAATTATTATTCAGAATTTTTATGCTCGGCTTTCTCACTCCATCCTCGATACTTCTTATACTGGTTCTTTTATGATGAAGACTATTGAATTTAGATGGGATTTATTGGAAAGAATTAAGCATAACTCGAAGATTGGGAACTTCGATGAAGGTAAGGAGTCGGTATAACGCCTAAGTTTGATTGTGTTAAATCTTTTATGGATACCGATGCTTTTAGTGAATTTAGCACTAAATATGGACTTGATTCGAGATAATATCTTCTTTACGTGAATCATTTGCTACTCATGTTGGTCTCCCTAAGGAGAAGTGGTTTAAATATCATTCTCCCATTGAAGTAAAAGTAGTTGAACCTATTAAAGTTGAAGAAAAGACTATCATTTATAATGTTGATCCTATTGTTCCTACCGCTTATATTGAGAAACCACCTTTCTCTGTTAGAATAAAGGATCATGCTCAAACTTCAACTGTGGTTCGTAAGAGTAATGTTAGAACATCTACAACCTCTGAGCAAATTAAAGTTGAACCTAGTATTGCTATGGTTAAGGATCATTGATGCGATAATATTGATGGGCATGTTATTTATTTCTGTAATGAAGCTACTAGGATTGCTAGACCCAACACTAAAAATAAACATAGACCTGTTGTTGGCATGCCTATTGTTTCTGTTAAAATAGGAGATCACCGTTATCATGGCTTATGTGATGTGGGTGCTAGTGCGAGTGTAATACCTCATTCCTTATACCAAGAAATTATGTACTCCCTCCGTTCACTTTTGTAAGGCGCGGAGCAAAATCGTGTGCACACTTGCTCGCTTGCGCACAAAAAGGATGTTTTCCATTTTTACCCCCGTGTCGGCCAGGGACACGGTAGCGAAACATCAGCATCCCTTCCCTCACACGCTCGCCCGCATCCTCCCTCTCTCACGCTCGCCCGCATCGCGCCGTGGCGTCCTCTCCCTCGCACCTCTCTCGCCCGCGCCGCCTCTCCCGAGCTCCTCGCTTCGCCCGCGTCGTCGGCACCCTCTCCCTCGCGTGCGTCGCGGCGCTCTCCAACACCAGCTCCATTGTTAAAATCGATTTTTCCTCCTCCGGCCCTCCGATCTGCAGTGGCGGTCCTCGATCTCTGCAGCGACTATCAAGACAACACGATAGAGCTGCTCACGCCTATCCTTTGCCCGGAGCTTCTGCTGCAGGTTGCTGCCGAGCTCTTCTTTGTGAGTTAAATGCTGCTGGATCTGCTGCTTCAGGCGATGCCCACATCGCTGTCTCCATCCCGCTCCTCTTCCTCCTCCTCATTGGTTACTTCACCACCTCAGCATCAACGGCGGGGGGCTGGAAGGGGGACGGGTGGATGGGACCTTCTTCAAGGCCTACAACCATTACTGAGTAGAGCAGGAAGCTCGTCTCCGAGGTGAGGATTCTTGTGGCCGCTTGATTAAATGCATCTGGTTCATGCTCGTACTCTGGAGTAGTCGTATTCTGCTCTTCTCACCTCACCATCGATTAAATGCATCACAGTGGGGATATAATTCAGAGCATCAGATTCACAAGCATGATGGATGGAGGGATCTCTCAAATGGTGTGGCTCCTAGTACTACAACAGCGGTGACATGCCGGCCTCCCACGCACATAGCATGCAGCGATCGACACCTCTGATCGAGTTGTGACCAAGCTGTACAACTGTACATGCATACATGATATATCTGATTACCACAGTAGATAAGCATGCATGATATGTGCAACAAATTTAGAGGAAGCATGCCAATCATGATACTCCATCAAAATTAAGTTTGGAGTATGTGCAAAAGATTCGGGGAGTAGCTAGGTTTGCATGTATGTGTCAAATGTGTGTGTACTAAGATGAGGCAGTTATCAAATTAAGTGCCTTCAGAAAGCAACAAACAATGATGATGATTCGGGAGTAACAACTCTGCCTCTGTTTTGGAGAAAAAAGTGAGGAGAAAGATTGTGTGTGTGGGTGGAAATCAGCGAGAGGCAAATAATGTCAGGGCCACTTTAGTGTTCACCACCTAATCCTATCCACCTAATTTGCCTTGCAGATTAACAGATGTGGCGAGATGTGGTGGAGTATATCTTGGAATGGGCATGAACGGCCAAAGTTCGGGTAATCTACTTCTGAAGTTGGAGTAGTTGCCCTTCTATTTACTCAATTGAAAGAAATACTCCATAATTTAAATATCATGTGCCAATTATGCGACCTCGTTAGAAATACTCCATAATTTAAGCCAGCAGAAAGAGTTGATCGACATGAATTTTTACGGAGTAGTTAAATCAACAGTACATTGAATCTTAAAAATTCAGTTAAGCAAGCATGCTACTCCTATTTTTGGAGTAAAAATTCCGTTTAATATTCATTAAAAGAGCTCGGCATCTCTGTTTGCATCTAGGTTTGGATATTCTTTCTTTGAAGAGAATATATACTCCTAGTAAAGAATATACTCCTAGTTGGAGTGTTTTGCAACTTGCTAGAATCTTGGAGTATCAATCTATCTATAGCAAGTGATTCAGTTCTCTTCTTTTCCAACCATAAATCTTTGGAGTATATATTCCAATATATAGCAAGTACTCCAAGTATAAGCTGGAGTATATAGCAATATATAGCACAATATAGTCTGTGGCAACAATAAATATAGACTCCAAGTTCACACATAAACACATACTCCTTTTCTTGTAAACACGGAATACACAAGTACTCCCAACAAACTGGAGTAGAATACACAACAAGTACACACAGAATACACAACAAACTGGAGTAGGATCAGCGTCCAAGCATCTCTAGTGCCATTGCATACACTTAAGGTGGAACTGAGATCCAGGGAGGTAGCAGTTGTAGCCTTTCTAGCCTATCCTTGTTCATGTGCGGAATTTTGTATTTATTGGCTCCACCATTCTTCATTACTTCAACCATGCAAGTCTGCAGAGTTATGAATACTCTGTTATGTTTTGAAACTTCATATCCATCGAACTCCTCTTGAACACCTTTTATCAGCTCTGGAATAGTTTTCGGACTTTTGCAGTCTGTTAGCGACTGAATAGAGTTAAAAAACCCAAGGTCCAGGGCATTCATGTCCGGAGAATTTGGAGGCTGATACATTATTCTAATGTCCAGGCCACTTTCGTCCACAGCTTCTACGAATGCTTGATCATTAGGTAGGATATGTGTTCTTGTGTTATCTTCTGGATAAAATGGGTGCGTCCATCATCATCTGCAGGCCACAATGCTTGAATCGCTGGCACAACCTTACGTATAATGTACTCTCTCATCACATCCCTTGTCACTATGATGGGCTTTGTTTCCAATGTCCCTTTTTCCTATTCTTGCTTCTTTTTGCTGCTGTAGTCACTCTCACGAATGGCCATACCCCAATTTTTCGGAGAATGTCATGTTCCCATCTTCATCAAACTGTGGTCTTGCTACCGCTGTGAAACATCACTTTTCAATAGAGTTTTTGACAGGTCTTTCCGGGTCCTCTTAAATCGAGGCGGTAGATAGTAGTTCCTTTTTCTTGGTCATGGAGAACCATTTCTCGTCGATGTGAACAATATTATGCATACTCCTGAAACTTGGGATTACATCTCCTAATGTTGCCTCATCTAGCATAGAGCGGCAAAAATCCACCCTATCTCTCTTATTTTTCTCTGTCAGTACCGGCTTAACCCTATTGTAGTGTCTCCTTATCTTGTTCAACTTGAACTTCTTGTATAGTGTAGTAGGGCTTACACCCAGTGCCTTGGCTAGAGATCGAATAGACCTCTTGTTTAAGGGAATTGTCGGAATGAGAGATAGGATATCATCATAAGATTTTCTTCCACAATTTTCCTTTCTTTTGTTTGAAACATCCACCTCCTGACCAAGGCCTTTCTGTTTCATTGCCGTCTCCCATATTCTTTGAATAACTCGAACATGTGCTCCAAATATTGCAGCCACATCCTTCTTATCAGTTCTCTTGAACTTGCCTCCTCTACTCTTATGGAGGGTTTCCAAGGACATGTAAGCGGCATATGTGCATGCATCGGTGAGCCAATTCCTTTGCCTTTGTACTCCTACAATAGCAATTGAATAATAAAATTAATTATTGCAAGAATATTACAAACTGGTCTTTGGAAATGTAAACAAGAGGTCAACAATAGCATTAAATTCCATGGGATAGGAGTATTGCTTGCTCGCTTTGTAAATATAAACATAAATGCTGGTTGCTGAAAATATAAATGTAAACTAAATTTGTAAATATAAAATAAACTTTATACTCCATGATTGACCTCTATTGCAGGCAAGCAAGCAAATTACTCCATAATTTGTTTTTGCATTGCTTTTTCTTTTTAATTTGGAGTAGTATGAAAATATTTTGAGGTACACCGCTGTTCTTGCAGCAGTTTCTTTTCCATTCCTAGCTGTCAGAGTATATGTTTATTTACACACATACATGATGTCAGAGTATATGTTGTTTGAGGTACACAACGGTTCTTGCGGAGTTTGTTCAGTTTGCCTATAAGCAAATGAGGAAAAAACTGAAATACCCCCGTAGTTGTCCAGGAGGCCTCTGTTGCTTGTTGAAAATATAAATGTTGCTTGTTTGCTAAAAATATAAATGTAAATGTTGCTTGCTGAAACTAATGTTGCTTGCGTTATCTCCTTCTTTCTAGTATGCCTTGTGTACCATGACATTTCTTTGTTGTCATTTTAATTACTCCATACAGAAAGAAAGAAAGGCAACAACAAATTTGCTTACTCCACTAAAATGTTAATTACTCCATTCTAGCGGAGTAATCTTTTCCAGCCTTCCATAGAGAAGACTGTGATATCCATTTCATCTGATTTAGCCACTTTACTACTCCATAGCGTAGTAGTGTTGAATAACATGTGAACAAAATGAAGCTTCCTCATATGCACTATTCAATCTTAGCAATCCCTTCTCTGTTACTTCTTTGAGGCATAATTTGATGCAAGATTGGAAGAAATTATACCTGAATTTTGACCAGCATTGTTGCCTTCTTCTTGAGTTCTTCGTTGCCTTCTTGGTGGAGTGAAATTGAGGTGCAGGACTACCATGCTTGCAATTGGGCCAACGATTTGCTGCTGGTGCTGTTGAGGATCTGCTTGTCGTTGCTTGTTGAGGGCGAGTGATTTGCTCTGTCGATGTTGAGGATCTGCTGCTGTTGCTTCTTTTGAGGGCCAATGATCTGTTGTTGTTTCTTCTGTTGAGGATCTGCTATCGAAGGAAGGAGCTACAATTGAGGATCTGCTCTGTTGCGGGGGACAAGCGGCAAGGAGCACCGAGCACTGGAGGTGGTCATGCATGAGAGGAGCTCTGATATTCTCACTGGCCCAGTGAGCTGGACCTTCTGGCGACAGGGGAAGAAGGGAGGTGGTTACAGGCGAGCTTAAGCTTCTTTGGCGAAGTCTTCTTTGGGGGCGGCCGGTGAGGTGCCCTC
>JAHHZJ010003410.1:0-43927 GCA_021437245.1 Aegilops speltoides
TTTGTTTCATCCGTCTCCAAGTTGCCTTTGTTTTTCCTTACCCACCCTTTTTCCTCAAGGACTAAGATTTCCTTACCAAGTATCCTTTTATTTTTGTGAAGTTTTCTCCATTCTTTTCCGTCGATGCTTTTATCCGGTGATTTCCCATGAAGATGCTCAACAGTTTCAAGTTCATCATCCTTCATTGTTGTTTCTTCTCCGGTGGATCCTATTCAAGCTTTTGATATTCATCATATCCCTTTTCCTTGTTTCAAATGCTTTTAATACGGTGCACCTCTTAATCTTTCACTTCTCGTTATTCATTTGTTACAATCTTGAAGATATCTCACAAGACTTGTGTTTCCATTCTCAATCCCTTCAAGATATTTCGAGGTTGTTATCTCATTCAAGCCATTTAATTCAACGGTGCAATTTCTCCTTTTAAATCATTCTCAGCGGTGTTTTCTTTTGAGTGGGCCCTAACCCGAGGTTTTCTTTCGAGGATCTTACGACTCTTCTAATTATTCCGGAGCCATTCCAAATTCTTTTGAAGTTTGGCGTAGAATGAATTTTCATCGATCACATGCCTTCTCCAAGATCTTTCAAATTCTTTTCATAGTTGGCTCAACCTCTTAGCTTTTGATTCTTCGATGTGCCTCAATAATTCTTGGTGGTGTTCTCGTTGTCATTCTCATCATTTGAAGACCGAAGAAGAGTTTCTCTTTAATCTTGCTCTATTCTCTTCAAGATTCATGGTGCTAGCTTGTTGCCATCCTCTCATAATTGTTTTCGATTGTGAGAATCTTTTTCACCCATCCGGAGCATTTCATGAGTTGTTTCCATTTCTTTCCTCCGAAGGCCATCATGACATAATTCTTCATTCTCAGCGTGTAGCTATCGTTCTCCAAATCTTACCGGCGAATCATTCAAATACCCTCTAATCAGTTCATGATCTCTTCGTTCTCATGTATCTAAATCCCCTCAAGTATCTTCATTCGTTTTCAAACTCTTTCCGGTGAATTGTGCCCTTGCTACTCTCTTTTTCAATTCTTACGGTGGTTCTTTCAAGATCTCTCTTCCTTGTTCATCATATCAATTCATTTGTCCTTTCCGGATCCTCCACCGGTGGTTCGTTGAAGACCTTCTCAAGTTTCGCCATATCTCTTTTAATCCTTTCTATGAGAATAAGTAGTATGCAAACCCATTGCTTGTCATCAATTTAATTTGATGAAGGATAAGCATACAATAAATCTTATTCTTATTTCCTCGAGGTGACTCAATTCTTTTACGGAGATTATTCACGATGAATAAATTCTTGATTCTGGTGATTCATCTTTCTTTCGGAGTTGGTCATCATATCACATTCTCGGTTAGAAGGCTTCTTCTTTCTTTTGGAGTTTCAAGCTCTCTCAATTATCTCATCGTGAAGCTCTATATAAATCATTGCAAGGGTTCACCTTGTGTTTTCAATTTCTCTTTCTTTTCATTCCTTTTTGTTTAGGAGTTCTTCATGGAGGTTCTACATGATGGTTCATCAAGGATTTAATTCCCTTCTCAAAGTTTTCATCGAGATTCTTTCCTAAGGAGCTCAAGCTTTACGCATATAGTGTCTGGGTGCAATTCTTTATACCATATTTTGGAGGTGGTGTTATGTCACTCTTGACAATTTCCTTCTTGTTTCATGATTCACATGTTGTCAAAACGAGGTATTTTAAATCCATCGGTCTCTTCGTTGGAGTTATCTTGTGTCATATTTCACCTAAAGCCTTTCCTTAAGGGTTGTTGCTATTTGTGGTGATTATGCTTGACCCAAGCTCGCTCTTTATCCTCTTGGTGGAAGAAGTTTTCATCTCTTCGTTGATGTCAAGCAAGCAATTGTCTTCCATTAGTGGCCGGTTATCACCTCAGCACTTTGAGATGTTTTTCATAAGCCCACTACAAGCTTATTCGTTTAGTTGTTGGTTTTCCAACAACTCCGTTCTTATCTTCTTGAAAGGGTGTTTTCCAAGCTCATTAAGTGGCGAAGTTGGCATTTTCTTCTCCGTTCTTTTATTCAAATGATCTATCTTCTATTCTTTAGTTCACGGAGGCATTGTGATGTTGTGCTCTTCACCCATCACCTCGTTTGTGAAGATCGTGTTCTTGTCTTGCTTATCTATTTAACCAGATGTTGTATCATCCCTTCAATATCTTTTCATCTCATCAAGTTTTTCTTCTCTTTTCTACCGGTGTCTGTCCAAATTCTGTCATTCTTGCTCCTTGGCTATCTCATTATACCGATGTGGTCATATTCTTTTCGTTAGTGAAGCTCTTATTTCCATGTCTATCAACCTTCAAGTTCTCGTAATGTTCCTTCTTCCTCTTTTCTAGCAGGATTGTTTGCAATCTTGTTCATCTCTGATGTTTTGTTTCTTTCAATTTGTTCAACCTCTCAAGGTTCTTTGGTTTCACTCATTGGCCAAAGAAGCAACTTAGTTTTACCTCTTCTCTTCCTCTTACTTTTTCCTCCGGTGCCATCCTAGATCTCGGGACAAGATCCTCTCGTAGTGGTGGAGTGTTGTAATGCCGGATCCGTCGCGCAGTGTCCGCCGATTATTCGCGTCCTTGCCATGTCATGTGCTTGCGTGTTGCACTTTGCCATATCATCATTTGCATTTTATCATGTCATCATGTGCATCGCATTGGCATACATGTTCGTCTCATGCATGAAGCCTTTTCCCGTTGTCCGTTTTGCAATCGGCGCTCCTATGTCATCCGTCCTCTTCTCTCTCTTTAGTATGCGGGTGTTAAACTTTCTCGGAATGGCCGAGGTTTGCCAAGCTGACCTTGGTATACACCGATGAACCGCCTTTGTCAAGTTTAGTGCCATTTGCGGTCGTTTGATACTCAACGGTTAACAAGATAACCGTAAAAGCCCTCTTTGTTTGCAGCCCAACACCTTTTCAAAGTGGCCCAAACCCAGCAAACTCCTCCATGCTCTCGGTCGTTCGATCACGATCGGCGTGGCAGCCGCACCTCATTTGGACTCTCTAGCTCCTCTACCTATTTATATGTGTGCCTCCCGATTTTTGCGGTCAAACCCTAGCAAACTCACTCCACGCACCGCGGACATATACGCGTGCCCTGGCCGTCCACCATCGCCTCCCGTCGCCGGGACCAATCCGGGGCGCCACATCAACGCGCCGCTGCCTCCTCCAATCACCGCGCGCGCCCACCTCACCCGCCTCCACCGTGGCCGGACCCGTCTGAGCCTGCCCAGCAGGCCTCGAGATCGCCGCCCACCCGCCACGGCCAGCGGCAGCGCCCTCCGCCTCCGCGCCGGCCTTCGCCCAGCGGCTTCGCCTCGTCGGCGCTTCGTCGCCGCCTCGCACCCTGCCGCCTTCACATGTTCTTGCGTAGCTGCCGCTCCGTGCTCTGCATCCGCCATAATCGCCGCCCAGCGCTTGCCCGCTCATCGCCCTCGGGCTTGCGAGACCGTGGCGCCTCGGCTGGCCGTCGCCCGCCCGTCGACCCTGGCGGCGCCGCCCCTCCCGCGCACCACCTTCGCCCGTCCGCGCTCCAAACTCCCGCCCGGGAACGCAGCTCCTCCTCCGGCGCCCGGTCCGGCCGGCGTCCGCCGATCCAAAACCGTGACAACCGCCCGTCGTCAGCCCCTGGGACCTCGCCCGACTTACTCGCCAACATGCGCCCTTCGCCAGCCTCGCCCGATCTGCATCGCACCATCCACACGGCTTCATCCCCGAACCAACGTCCGTACACACTGCGGCTCAGTCCGATTTTGCGAGGTTGAATTTTCCACTAAGTCCCGAATCTGCGTTATTTTCATTGCATATTCGCCATCATCACATCTCTGCGCCGGTAGCTCCATTTTGCGGCGTGTAGTATGTCAAATTGTTAGCCTCGGCGTGTACATCATTTCATTCCATTGCATCATTTTCATTTCAGCTCATCTTGATGCCCGAAATGCTGTTGGAAAAGTGCATGTTGATGTTAATCTCTTTGGCTTGTTATAACTTCTTTGTTTTAACATTTTTGCCATGATTTATGTGTGCATCCTATGAGTATGAGCTCTACATGAATGTTGAACTATGCCATGCCATCTTTCAGGAGTGTTAACCATGTATTTTTGTGAGTTGTGTGCTGAGTGCATCGAGCTTGTAAAGTAGGGTAGTTCTTTGTTCTTTGTTTTCTGGCAGATTCTGTTATAATTTGATGCTATGTTAACATGCTTCCACTAATCATTCTATGCATAATGCTGGAGATGCTCTATAAACATGTTTTTGAACTTCATGTCATGATATATCCATTCATGCCCTTGGTTGCAATTATAGCCTGCTGGAACATGTTCATTTCTTGCTCCAAAAGTTCCTTGAAAATGTTGTTGTCGGCTTTGTTTACATTAAGTTCACTTGTTCCCATGTGTTTTCCTAGTGATCCATGCACCTATGACCTTGCTCTTGCCATGCTTAGCTTCATAAACATGCCTTCTTACTGTTGGTTGCCTTGCCATGCCATGTATTGCTCCGTAGTGAGTGGTTCGAGCTCATGAACATGCCTACTTATCGTTGTATCGCCATGTTCAAATCATGTAATATAACTTGCCATGTTTACATGGGTGCCATCATTCTTAAGGTCCTTTTGGCTCATGGTCAGTAAGGGTCTTTTGATATATGCTATTAGTAGATTCATGCCATGCCTTTGTTTGCCATGATATGTTCTGTAACATGTTGTTTGATAGCTCTAAACATTGCAACTTTGATGTTATTTACGCTAAAAGTCGACATTGTTATTTCTTGCAATATCTCCATGTCATTTTGAGCATGTTCTAGTGATTTGGAGATAGCTCAGTGTTCATGTTTTGTTATGCTTTAAGTGTACTTCATGCCCATGCCTTTTGTTATTATGTTGGGGTGCTGTAGCATGTTGTTTTGATGCTTGTAAGATGCCTGAATTCTTTGTTTTGAATGATTGTTGTTATGACTTGTATAGTGTGTGGGTGTTGAACCGTTGCTCCGTTTTGAATGTGCTCTATATGAAACTTGCTTGTTTTTGCATGTAGCTTCATATTATCATGTTGTATCCTTGTTTTGGTGTGTTTTCTTGATGTTTGGGTGCATTTTGCATCAATGCCATGTTTAACTTGTTTTGCTCATATCTTCTAGACCGTAGCTCCGAATCTAATGAACTTTATATGTAACTTGACTAGAATTTCGTGTAGATCATCTTGGTGCATCTTAACTTGCTGTTTAACAACTTCAACTTAATGTTTATTCAGTTCTGGACCAATTTCAGAAATTTGCATATGAGGACTTCTAGGAATTGTTATATGTTGTTCCGGCCTCATTTAAACTTGCCTTGATGTGTTGTTCTTGTTTGCATCTTCTCTTGCCATGAATAGCTTCATGTAGCTTGGTCATGCATCATGCTTGTTGTGCATCATGTCTTGTTCATGTGTGGTGTGTTTACCTTTGTTGTGTGCTTCTTCTCGATAGTTCCTCGTTTAGTTGCGTCGTCGTGAGGATTCGTTAAATCTCGATTGGTTCGGCTTCATCCGTTCGTCTTTTTCATGGACTCGTTCTTCTTCTTTGCGGGATTTCAGGCAAGATGACCGCTACTACTGGATCTCACTACTATCATTGCTATGCTAGTTGCTCCGTTCTATCGCTATCTTTGCGCTACCTATTACACTTTGTTAAGCCATCCCATATTGCCATGAACCTCTAACCTTTGACACCATTCCTATGCAAACCGTTGTATGGCTATGTTACGCTTTGCTCAGCCCTCTTATAGCGTTGCTAGTTGCGGTGAAGTTGAAGATTTCTCCATCTTTGGACAGGATTTTGGTTGGGATATCACAATATCTCTTATATTATTAATGCATCTATATACTTGGTAAAGGGTGGAAGGCTCGGCCTTATGCAGTGTTTTGTTCCTCTTGCCGCCTAGTTTCCGTCATATCGGTGTTATGTTCCCGGATTTTGCGTCCCTTACTTGGTCGGGTGATTTATGGGACCCCTTGACGGTTCGCTTTGAATAAAACTTGTCGTAAGGCCCAACATTGACTTCTACCATTTGCCTCACCACCACCTATTTTTTCCTTGGGAGTCGCTCTCTCGAGGTCATCTTTATTAGCCCCGGGCGATTGCTTGTCTAGCGTTGGTCCAAACCAGTCGACCGCCGTGGTCACGAGGGGACCATCCCTTGGACAATCCGGTGTGCCTTAGGTTACGCTCCTATCGATTTGTACATGTCGCTTAGCTCATCCGGTCGTGGCTTTGAGGCGAGATCTGTGAGCGGCTTCTACCGTGAGATGATCTAAGTTGGGACACCTGCGGGGTATAAACTTTTCGGCGGCTTGGCGAATAAATTGTTGGTAATATGTTTTACCATTGTCGAAATGTCTTGATGTCAGGCCGGGATCACCGAGTCGTTAAGTGAACAGTGTCTCGGGTGAAGGTCTATTCATCACCGATGATCGCGAGAGCTTGTCATGGGCTAAGTGTTGGGAGCGTAGTAATTTCAAAAAATTCCTACACCGCAAGATCATGGTGATGCATAGCAGCGAGAGGAGAGTGTTGTCTCGTACCCTCGTGAGCCCAGGCGGAAGCGATCTGGCGTAGAGGAAGTAGTCGTCGTTCTCCTCGCGATCCGACCGATCCGGCCGTTACTCCGGCGCCCCGAGTTCTTGACACCGCGTACAGCTCGATGGCGCTCCTCGGGCTCCAATCGGTGAAAGCCGGGGAGGAGAGTTCCGTCGGCCACGGCGGCGTGGTGGCGATCTTGATGTTCTACCGTGGCGGGCCGCCTAAGCTTTGCTGACGATATGACCGAGGTGGAATATGGTGGAGGCACCGCTGCGGCTAAGGCGATCCGTAGATCAACTTGTGTGTCTAGGGTGCCCCCTGCCCCGTATATAAAGGAGCAAGGGGGTGCGGCCGGCCCTAGGAGGAGGCGGAGGAGAGTCTCCTGGTTGGAGTAGGACTCCCCTTTCCTAGTTGGGTAGGATTGGGGGAGGGAAGAGGGAAGAGGCGCCCCCCCTCCTTGTCCTATTTGGACTAGGGGAGGCGCGGCCTGCCTCTGGTGCGGCCCTCCTCTTCTCCCTCATGGCCCACTAAGGCCCAATAACCCTTCCGGGAGGTTCGGTAACCCCGGTGTTCCGGTAAATCGATTTCACGGAACCATTCGAACTCAAATATAGGCTTCAATATATCAATCTTTATGTCTCGACCATTTGAGACTCCTCGTCATGTCCGTGATCACATCCGGGACTCGAACTTCTTGGTACATCAAAATACATAAACTCATAATATAACCGTCGCATGAAACCTTAAGCGTGCGGACCCTACGGTTCGAGAACAATGTAGACATGGGCCGAGAACCGTCTCGGTCAATAATCAATAGCGGGACCTGGATGCCCATATTGGCTCCTACATATTCTCTGAAGATCTTTATCGGTCGAGACCGCATAACAACATCGTTGTTCCTTTGTCATCGGTATGTTACTTGCAGAGATTCGATCGTCGGTATCAATACCTAGTTCAATCTCGTTACCAGCAAGTCTCTTTACTCGTTCCGTAATACATCATCTCACAGCTAACTCATTAGTTGTAATGCTTGCAAGGCTTAAGTGATGTGTATTACGAGAGGGCCGAAGATACCTCTCCAGACAATCGGAGTGACAAAACCTAATCTCGAAATCGCCAACCGAACATACGCCTTTGGAGACACTGTAGTACTCCTTTATAATCACCCGATTCGTTGTGGCGTTTGGTAGTACCAAAGTGTTCCTCCGATAGCAGGAGTTGCATAATCTCATAGTTATAGGAACATGTATAAGTCATGGATAAAAGCGGTAGCAACATACTAAGCGATCGTGTGCTAAGCTAATGGAATGGGTCATGTCAATCAGATCATTCAACTAATGATGTGACCTTGTTAATCAAATAACAACCCTTTGTTCATGGTTAGGAAACATAACCATCTTTGATTAACAAGCTAGTCTAGTAGAGGCATACTAGTGACATATTGTTTGTCTATGCATTCACACATGTATCATGTTTCGGTTAATACAATTCTAGCATGAATGATAAACATTTATCATGAAATAAGAAATAAATAATAACTTTATTATTGCCTCTAGGGCATATTTCCTTGATCTCCCACTTGCACTAGAGTTAATAATCTAGATTACATAGTAATGATTCTAACACCCATGGAGTCTTGGTGTTGATCATGTTTTGCTCGTGGAAGAGGCTTAGTCGGCAGTGCGCTACATTCGAGATCCGTATGTATCTTGCAAATCTCTATGTCTCCCACGGACTAAATCCGGATGGAATTAGGCGTCTCTTGATGTGCTTGGTCCTCTTGTGAAATCTGGATTCTTTTGCTAAGGCAATTGCTCGATATTGTCCTGAGAAGATTTTCATTGGACCCGATGCACTAGGTATGACACCTAGATCGGATATGAACTCCTTCATCCAGACTCCTTCATTAGCTGCTTCGAAGCTGCTATGTACTCCGCTTCACATGTAGATCCCTTCTGACGCTTTGTTTAGAACTACACCAAGGCAGCTCCTCCGTTTAGTGTAAATCGTTATCCGGTCTGCGATTTAGAATAAATGCGGATCGGTGTCAAAGCTTGCATCAGCGTAACCGTTTACGATGAGCTCTTTGTCACCTCCATATCGAAAACATATCCTTAGTCCTTTTCGGTATTTGAGGATGTTCTTGACGCTGTCGATGATCCACTCTGGATTACTTTGGTACCTCCTGCTAAGCTTATAGCAAGGCACACATCAGTCAGTACCAGCATTGCATACATGATAGAGCCTATGGCTGAAGCATAAGGAACATCTTTCATTTTCTCTCTATCTTCTGCGGTGGTCGGGCATTGAGTCTTACTCAACTTCACACCTTGTAACACAGGCAAGAACCCTTTCTTTGCTTGATCCATTTGAACTTCTTCAAAATTTTGTCAAGGTATGTGCTTTGTGAAAGTCAATTAAGCGTCTTGATCTATCTCTATAGATTTTGATGCCCAATATGTAAGCAGCTTCACGAGGTCTTTCATTGAAAAACTCTTATTCAAGTATCCTTTATGCTATCCGAGAAATTCTATATCATTTCCGATCAGCAATATGTCATCTACATATAATATCGAAATGCTCTGAGCTCCACTCACTTTCTTGTAAATCTGAGGCTTCTCCAAAAGTGCGTATGAACCCAAATACTTTGATCACACTATCAAAGCGTTTATTCTAACTCGAGATGCTTGCACAGTCCATAAATGGATCATTTGGAGCTTGCACACTTGTTAGCTCCTTTGGATCGATAAAACCTTCGGTTGCATCATATACAACTCTTCTTCAGAAATCCATTAGGAATGGGTCTTTACATCCATTTGCCAAATTTCATAATTATAAAATCGGCAATTGCTAACATGATTCGGACGGACTTAAGCATCGCTTCTGGGTGAGAAGGTCTCATCGTAGTCAATCCCTTGAACTTGTCGAAAACCCTTTGCGACAAGTCGAGCTTTGTAAAACGATAACATTACCGTCGTCGGTCTTCTTCTTGAAGATCCACTTGTTTTCTATTGCTTGCCTACCCTCGGGCAAGTCGACCAAAAGTCCATACTTTGTTTTCATACATGGATCCCATCTCAGATTTCATGGCCTCAAGCCATTTTGCGAATCTGGGCTCACCATCGCTTCTTCATAGTTCGTAGGTTCATCATGATCTAGTAGCATGATTTCGAGCAGGATTACCGTACCACTCAGTGCGGATCTTACTCTGGTTGATCTACGAGGTTACGTAGTAACTTGATCTGAAGTTTCATGATCAACATCATCAACTTCCTCACTACTTGGTGTAGATGTCTCGAGAAACGGTTTACTGCGACAAACTACTTTCAAGTAAGGGAGAAGGTACAATTACCTCATCAAGTTCTACTTTCCTCCCACTCACTTCTTTAGGAAAACTCCTTCTCTAGAAAGGATCCATTCTTAGCAACAAATGTCTTGCCTTGGATCGTGATAGAAGGTGTACCCAACTGTTTCCTTTGGGTATCCTATGAAGACACATTTCTCCGATTTGGGTTCGAGCTTATCGGGTTGAAGCTTTTCACATAAGCATCGCATCCCCAAACTTTAAAAGCGACAACTTTGGTTTCTTGCTAAACCATAGTTCATAAGGTGTCGTCTCAGCGGTTTAGCGGTGTTCTATTCGGTGTGAATCGGCCGTCTCAAGAGCATAACCCCAAAGCGATAGCGGTAAATCATAAGAGACATCATAGATCGCACCATATCTAATAAATTGCGATTCGATGTTCGGACACACCATTCTGTTGTGGTGTTAGGGTGGCGTGAGTTGCGAAACTATTCGCATTGTTTCAAATGTAGACCAAACTTCGTAACTCAAATATTCACCTCCACGATCGGATCGTAGAATTTTAATTTTCTTATTACGATGATTTTCAACTTCACTCTGAAATTCTTTGAACTTTTCAAATGTTTGAGACTTATGTTTCATTAAGTAGATATACCCATATCTGCTTAAGTCATCTGTGAAGGTGAGAAAATAACGATATCCGCCAAGCCTCAACATTCATCGGACCACATACATACATGTATGTATGATTTCCAACAAATCTGTTGCTCTCTCCATAGTGCGGAGAGCGGGGTTCTAGTCATCTTGCCCATGAGGCACGGTTACATAAGTGCCAAGTGATTCATAATCAAGTGACTCCAAAAGTCCATCGATATGGAGTTTCTTCATCGCTTTACACGATATGACCTAAGCGGCGGTGCCACAAATAAGTTGCACTATCATTATCAACTCTGCATCTTTTGGTTTCAACATTATGAATATGTGTATCACTACTATCGAGATTCATCAAAATAGACCACTCTTCAAGGGTGCATGACCATAAAAGATATTACTCATATAAATAGAACAACCATTATTCTCGATTTAAATGAATAACCGTCTCGCATCAAACAAGATCCGGATATAATGTTCATGCTCAGCGCGGGCACCAAATAACAATTATTTAGGTCTAAAACTAATCCGAAGGTAGATGTAGAGGTAGCGTGCCGACCGCGATCACATCGACTTTGGAACCATTTCCCAGCGCGCCGTCACCTCGTCCTTTGCGGTGTTAAGCAATCCGTAGTCCTGTTTGAGTTGCAAATATTAGCAGCAGAACCGATATCAAATACCAGTGCTCTGCGAGCTCTAGTAAGGTACACATCAATAACATGTATATCACATATACCTTTGTTCACCTTGCCATCCTTCTTATCCGCCAAATACTTGGGGCAGTTCCGCTTCGATGACGATGCGCTTGCGGTAAAGCACTTCGATTTCAGGTTTGGGTCGGACTTGGGTTTCTTCTCTTGAGCAGCAACTTGCTTGCTGTTCTTCTTGAAGTTCCTTCTTCTTCCCTTTGCCTTTCTTCTTGAAACTAGTGGTCTTATTGACCATCAACACTTGATGCTCCTTCTTGATTTCTACCTCCGCAGCCTTTAGCATTGCGAAGAGCTCGGTATAGTCTTTACTAACCCTTGCATATTATAGTTCATCACGAAGCCTTTGTAGCTTGGTGGCGGTGATTGAAGAATTACATCAATGACACAATCATCCGGAAGATTAACTCCCGGTTGTGTCAAGTGATTGTAATACCCGGACATTACGAGTATGTGCTCACTTGTGAGAACTATTCTCCTCCATCTTGCAGCTATAGAACTTATTGGAGACTTCATATCTCTCAATCCGGGCATTACATTTGGAATATTAACTTCAACTCTGGAACATCTCATATGCTCCATAGCGTTCAAACGTCGTTGAAGTCCGGTTCTAAGCCGTAAAGCATGGCACTTGAACTATAGAGTAGTCATCGGCTTTGCTCTGCGGGCGTTCTTGCGTCGTCGGTTACATCGGCGGCGGGCACGGCACCTAGCGGTGCATCCGGGGCGTAACTCTTACGTGCAGCAATGAGGATAATCCTCGAGATTCTGGACCCGATCCGTGTAATTGCTACCATCATCTTTCAACTTTGCTTTCTCAAGAGCGCATTAAAATTCAGCGGAACAACGGCACGAGCCATCTATCTACAATCAAACATAGACAAGCAAGATACTATCGGTACTAAGTTCATGATAAATTTAAGTTCAATTAATCATATTACTAAGAACTCCCACTTAGACAAACATCTCTCTAGTCATCTAAGTGATCCGTGATCCAAATCAACTAAACCATAACCGATCATCCGTGAGATGGAGTAGTTTTCAATGGTGAACATCTTATGTTGATCATATCTACTATATGATTCACGCTCGACCTTTCGGTCTCCGTGTTCGAGGCCATATCGCATATGCTAGGCTCGTCAAGTATAACCGAGTATTCTGCGTGTGCAAAACTGGCTTGCACCGTTGTAGATGGACGTGAGCTTATCACACCCGATCATCACGTGGTGTCTCGGCACGACGAACTTTGGCAGCGGTGCATACTCGGGGAGAACACTAATTGATAATTTTAGTGAGGATCATCTTAAAATGCTACCGTCGATCAAAGCAAGATAAGATGCATAAAGGATAAACATCACATGCAATCAATATAAGTGATATGATATGGCCATCATCATCTTGTGCTTGTGATCTCCATCTCCAAAGCACCGTCATGATCACCATAAATCACCGTGGCGATACCTTGATCTCCATCGTAGCATCGTTGTCGTCTCGCCACCTATTGCTTCTCGACTATCGCTACGCTTAGTGATAAAGTAAACCAATTACAGGGCATTTGCATTTCATACAATAAGCGACAACCATATGGCTCCTGCGATTGCCGATAACCGGTTACAAAACATGATCATCTCATACAATAAAATATAGCATCACGTCTTGACCATATCACATCACAACATGCCTGCAAAAACAAGTTAGACATCCTCTACTTTGTTGTTGCAAATTTTCACGTGGCTGCTACGGGCTTAAGCAAGAACCAATCTCACCTCGCATCAAAACCACAGCGATACTTCGTCAAATAGACTCGTTTTAACCTTCTCAAGGACGGGCGTATGCTTTTCAGTTCAACTAAAGTGAGAGAGAGAGACACCGCCGGTCACCTTTAAGCAGCGAGTGCTCGTGGCGGTGAAACCAGTCTCGCGTAAGCGTCTGGCGTAATGTCGGTCCGGGCGCTTCATCTCACAATACCGCTGAACCAAAGTATGACATCTTTGGTAGGTAGTATGACTTGTATCGCCCACAACTCACTTGTGTTTTACTCGTGCAAAACATCAAACCATAAAAACCTGAGCTCGATACCCTTTGTTGGGAGTGCGTACTAATTTCAAAAATTTCCCTCGCTGCGCAAGATCATGGTGATGCATAGCAGCGAGAGGGAGAGTGTTGTCTCGTACCCTCGTGAACCCGAGCGAGCGATCTGGCGTAGAGGAAGTAGTCGTCGTTCTCCTCGCGATCCGACCCGATCCGGCGCCGTTACTCGGCGCCCCGAGTTCTTGACACACGTACAGCTCGATGGCGCTCCTCGGGCTCCAATCGATGAGAGCTTGGGGAGGAGAGTTCCATCGGCCTGACGGCGTGGTGGCGATCTTGATGTTCTACCGGCGGAGGCCGCCTAAGCTTTGCGACGATATGACCAGGTGGAATATGGTGGAGGGGCACGCACGGCTAAGAGCGATCCGTAGATCAACTTGTGTGTTCTAGGGTGCCCCCTGCCCCGTATATAAAGGAGCAAGGGGGTGCGGCGGCCCTTGGAGGAGGCCAGGAGGGAGTCCTCCTCCCAGGAGATAGGACTCCCCCTTTCCTAGTTGGAGTAGGATTAGGGGAGGGAAAGGAGGGAAGGCGCCCCCCTCCTTGTCCTATTGGGACTAGGGGGAGGCGCGGACCCTGGCCAGCCCTCCTATTCTCCTCATGGCCCACTAAGGCCCAATAACCCCGGGAGGTTCGGTAACCCCGGTGTTCGATAAAATCCGACTTCACGGAACCATTCGAACTCAAATATAGGCTTCCAATATATCAATCTTTATGTCTCGACCATTTCGAGACTCCTCGTCATGTCGTGATCACATCAGGGACTCGAACTTCTTGGTACATCAAAATACATAAACTCATAATATAGCCGTCATCGAAACCTTAAGCGTGCGGACCCTACGGTTCGAGAACAATGTAGACATGACCGAGACACGTCTCGGTCAATAATCAATAGCGGGACTGGATGCCCATATTGGCTCCTACATATTCTCTGAAGATCTTTATCGGTCGGACCGCATAACAACATCGTTGTTCCCTTTGTCATCGGTATGTTACTTGCAGAGATTCGATCGTCGGTATCAATACCTAGTTCAATCTCGTTCGGCAAGTCTCTTTACTCGTTCCATAATACATCATCTCACAGCTAACTCATTAGTTGTAATGCTTGCAAGGCTTAAGTGATGTGTATTACCGAGAGGGCAGAGATACCTCTCCAACAATCGGAGTGACAAAACCTAATCTCGAAATCGCCAACCCAACATCGCCTTTGGAGACACTGTAGTACTCCTTTATAATCACCCGATTCGTTGTGGCGTTTGGTAGTACCAAAGTGTTCCTCCGTAGCAGGAGTTGCATAATCTCATAGTTATAGGAACATGTATAAGTCATGGATAAAAGCGGTAGCAACATACTAAGCGATCGTGTGCTAAGCTAATGGAATGGGTCATGTCAATCGGATCATTCAACAAATGATGTGACCTTGTTAATCAAATAACAACCCTTTGTTCATGGTTAGGAAACATAACCATCTTTGATTAACAAGCTAGTCTAATAGAGGCATACTAGTGACATATTGTTTGTCTATGCATTCACATGTATCATGTTTCCGGTTAATACAATTCTAGCATGAATGATAAACATTTATCATGAAATAAGGAAATAAATAATAACTTTATTATTGCCTCTAGGGCATATTTCCTTCACTAAGTTGGGACACCCCTCTGAGAATTATAAACTTTCGAGCCGTGCCCGTGGTTATGTGGCGAGATGGGAATTTGTAAATGTCGGTTGTAGACAACTTGACACGGATCCGAATTAAATGCATCAACCACGTGTGTAGCGTGATGGTCTCTTCTCGGTAGTCAGGAAGTGAACACGGTCTTTCGGTTATGTTTGGCGTAAGTAGGTGTTAGGGATCACCTCTTGATCATTGCTAGCTTCACGACCGTTCCTTTGTTTCTCTTCTCGCTCTCATTTGCGTATGTTAGCCACCATATCATGCTTAGCCGCTCTTTGCAACCTCACCACTTTACCCCTTCCTTTCCCATTAAGCTTTGCTAGTCTTGATACCCATGGTAATGGGATTCTTTGAGTCCTCGTGGCTCACGGATACTTCAAAACCAGTTTGCGGTGTCTATGTTACCCGAAGCGGTGGCCAACCCAGCTCAAGGAGGAGCTCGATGAAGATCTTGTCCTTTGTGTTGTTTCGTTCTAGTGATCGATAGTGGAGCCCGGTTAGGGTCGATCGGGGACCTTTATGCATTTGGGGTTCTTCTTTTATTTTGGTTCGTAGTCGGACCTTGATTGTATCTGGATGATGTAATGCTTTATTCATGTAATTGTGTGAAGTGGCGATTGTAAGCCAACTATGTATCTCTGTCCTTATGTATTACATGGGTTGTGTGAAGATTACCTCACTTGCGACATTGCTTTCAATGCGGTTATGCCTCTAAGTCGTGCTTGACACGTGGGAGATATAGCCGCATCGAGGCGTTACAAGTTAGTGTCGAGCCTTCCCGACCTTAGGAGCCCCCTTTGCTTGATCGTTTTTAGTGGCGAGTTGTGTCTAGAAAAATGTTTTGAGTCATTTAGGATTATATATATCGGAGAGTTAGAATTCTTTTTACTCCCGGTCCTTGACCTTGGTGAGGCATCTGGCGTAGAGAGTTTTGACTCTTCTCTTCTCAAATTTCACTAAAAAATTTAGGATCACGGGTATCTTGGAATCGTTCGATGGTTTTATGATGACAACATTGTCTTGGTTGCCTCCGTCGGCGAGGGTTTTTCTTGGAGGTGTCGGGGAGTTGAGCTCAGAGGTGTTGTCGTCATAATTTTATCGTTGCGATTACGGAATACGAGTTTAAATGCGCCGACATCGAAAATCTCTTTTATGCAGTTGTTGGTGAGATAACCCGCTAACCCGATCTTGAGGTGAGTGCAGGGAGTATTGCCATGACTTCGTATAATGGATGCTTTTGAAGGTTGAGGTACCACGATTTCGAAGGTTTCTTGGTTATGTGTTGACGGATGGATACAATTTGGATGTAGGGATTGTTAGTTTGGGTGAGATATATTGCTTCCCTATCCCCAACACAGATTGCATAACCGAAAGTTTGGGAGTTTTATAGGTGGGAAGTCAAGAAGCTCCTAGAATATCTTTTCGACGGATGCATGATACGGGATTGGGTAAATCTCTATCATATGTTTGTTTCGGCTTATCTGCAAGCCAAATCCTTTGTTTTGTTTTATTTGTGGTATTGAGTTGCTTCAAAGCCAAATGTTGAATCCATACCTTTCCTAAGCGGTGTTCTCATATTTCTATGTGAGTGTTAATCCTTCTTGATCATCGAGATTGTCATGTCAATCCTTTTCAACGGCGTGTTTCTCTTCAAGTGGATCCGATCACTTCAACATCAGCAAGACCAATTATCATTTCTTCTCAGCGGTGTTTGTTCCATCCGTCTCCAAGTTGCCTTTGTTTTTTTCCGCCCACCACCCTTTTTCCTCAAGGACTAAGATTTCCTTACCAAGTATCCTTTTATTTTTGTGAAGTTTTCTCCATTCTTTTCCGTCAATGCTTTTATCGGTGATTTCCCATGAAGATGCTCAACAGTTTCAAGTTCATCATCCTTCATTGTTGTTTCTTCTCCGGTGGATCCTATTCAAGCTTTTGATATTCATCATATCCCTTTTCCTTGTTTGAATGCTTTTAATACCGGTGCACCTCTTAATCTTTCACTTCTCGTTATTCATTTGTTACGAATCTTGAAGATATCTCACAAGACTTGTGTTTCCATTCTCAATCCTTCAAGATATTTGAGGTTGTTATCTCATTCAAGCCATTTAATTCAACGGTGCAATTTCTCCTTTTAAATCATTCTCAGCGGTGTTTTCTTTTGAGTGGGCCTAACCCACAGGTTTTCTTTCGGGATCTTACGACTCTTCTAATTATTCGGAGCCATTCCAAATTCTTTTTGAAGTTTGGCGTAAGAATGAATTTTCATCGATCACATGCCTTCTCCAAGATCTTTCAAATTCTTTTCATAGTTGGCTCAACCTCTTAGCTTTTGATTCTTCGATGTGCCTCAATAATTCTTGGTGGTGTTCTCGTTGTCATTCTCATCATTTGAAGACCGAAGAAGAGTTTCTCTTTAATCTTGCTCTATTCTCTTCAAGATTCATGGTGCTAGCTTGTTGCCATCCTCTCATAATTGTTTTCGATTGTGAGAATCTTTTCACCATCCGGAGCATTTCATGAGTTGTTTCCATTTCTTTCCTCGAAGGCCATCATGACATAATTCTTCATTCTCGGTGTGTAGCTATCGTTCTCCAAATCTTACCGGCGAATCATTCAAATACCCTCTAATTAGTTCATGATCTCTTCGTTCTCATGTATCTAAATCCCCTCAAGTATCTTCATTCGTTTTCAAACTCTTTCCGGTGAATTGTGCCCTTGCTACTCTCTTTTTCAATTCTTACGGTGGTTCTTTCAAGATCTCTCTTCCTTGTTCATCATATCAATTCATTTGTCCTTTCCGGATCCTACGGTGGTTCGTTGAAGACCTTCTCAAGTTTCGCCATATCTCTTTTAATCCTTTCTATGAGAATAAGTAGTATGCAAACCCATTGCTTGTCATCAATTTAATTTGATGAAGGATAAGCATACAATAAATCTTATTCTTATTTCCTCGAGGTGACTCAATTCTTTTACGGAGATTATTCACGATGAATAAATTCTTGATTACAAGTGATTCATCTTTCTTTCGGAGTTGGTCATCATATCACATTCTCGGTTCAAGAGGCTTCTTCTTTCTTTTAGGAGTTTCAAGCTCTCTCAATTATCTCATCGTGAAGCTCTATCTAAATCATTGCAAGGTTCACCTTGTGTTTTCAATTTCTCTTTCTTTTCATTCCTTTTGTTTACGGAGTTCTTCATGGAGGTTCTACATGATGGTTCATCAAGATTTAATTCCCTTCTCAAAGTTTTCATCGAGATTCCTACCTAAGGAGCTCAAGCTTTCTTCATATGGTGTCTGAGTGCAATTCTTTATACCATATTTTGGAGGTGGTGTTATGTCACTCTTGACAATTTCCTTCTTGTTTCATGATTCACATGTTGTCAAGAGCGAGGTATTTTAAATCCATCGGTCTCTTCGTTGGAGTTATCTTGTGTCATATTTCACCTAAAGCCTTTCCTTAAGGGTTGTTGCTATTTGTGGTGATTATGCTTGACCCAAGCTCGCTCTTTATCCTCTTGGTGGAAGAAGTTTTCATCTCTTCGTTGATGTCAAGCAAGCAATTGTCTTCCATTAGTGGCGGTTATCACCTCAGCACTTTGAGATGTTTTCATAAGCCCACTACAAGCTTATTCGTTTCGTTGTTGGTTTCCAACAACTCCGTTCTTATCTTCTTGAAAGGTGTTTTCCAAGCTCATTACGTGGCGAAGTTGGCATTTTCTTCTCCGTTCTTTTATTCAAATGATCTATCTCCTATTCTTTCGTTACGGAGGCATTGTGATGTTGTGCTCTTCACCCATCACCTCGTTTTGTGAAGATCGTGTTCTTGTCTTGCTTATCTATTTAACAGGAGTGTTGTATCATCCCTTCAATATCTTTTCATCTCATCAAGTTTTCTTCTCTTTTCTGCGGAGTTTGTCCAAATTCTGTCATTCTTGCTCCTTGGCTATCTCATTATACCGATGTGGTCATATTCTTTTAGTTTCGTGAAGCTCTTATTTCCATGTCTATCAACCTTCAAGTTCTCGTAATGTTCCTTCTTCCTCTTTTCTAAGGATTGTTTGCAATCTTGTTCATCTCCGTTGTTTTGTTTCTTTCAATTTGTTCAACCTCTCAAGGTTCTTTGGTTTCACTCATTGGCCAAAGAAGCAACTTAGTTTACCTCCTCTCTTCCTCTTACTTTTCCTCGGTGCCATCCTAGATCTCGGGGCGAGATCCTCTCGTAGTGGTGGAGTGTTATAACGCCCGGATCCGTCGCCAGTGTCCATGATTATTCGCCGTCCTTGCCATGTCATGTGCTTGCGTGTTGCACTTTGCCATATCATCATTTGCATTTTATCATGTCATCATGTGCATCGCATTGGCATACATGTTAGTCTCATGCATCAGAGCCTTTTCCCCATTGTCCGTTTTGCAATCCGGCGCTCCTATGTCATCGGCGTCCCCTCTTCTCTCTTTTAGGTATGCGGTGTTAAACTTTTTGGAATGGCGAGGTTTGCCATGACCTTGGTATAGCACCGAGTGAACCGCTGTCAAGTTTCGTGCCATTTGCAGGTCGTTTGATACTCAACGGTTAACGGGTATCCGTAAAAGCCCTCTTTTGTTTGCAGCCCAACACCCTTCAAAGTGGCCCAAAACCCAGCAAACTCCCTCCATGCTCTCGGTCGTTCGATCACGATCGCGTGGCAGCCGCACCTCATTTGGACTCTCTAGCTCCCTCTACCTATTTATATGTGTGCCTCCCGATTTTTGCGGTCAAACCCTAGCAAACTCCTCACATGCCGCCGGATATGTCGCCCGTGGCCGGACCGTCCGCCGCCTCACGTCGCCGGACCAATCGGGGCGCCACATCAAGCGCCGTCTCCTGCCTCCTCCAATCACGCGCCACCTCACCCGCCTCCACCGCCCGGCCCAGAGCTGTCACAGGCCAGCAGGCCAGATCGCCGCCGCCGCCCGCGCCCGGCCGCGCCCTCGCCTCCGTCTTGCCGCCGCCCGCCGCTGCGCCTTCACCGGCACTCGTCGACCTCGCGGTGCCGCCTCTGCCACCTCGCCGCCCAGCGCTGCCGCAGCGCCTCCGTGCTCTGCCCGCATAATCGCCGCCAGCCGCCCGCGCCTCGCCCTCGGGCGCCCAGACCCATGGCGCCTCCGCTGGCCGTCGTGCCGGTCGACCCTCGCCGGCGCCGCCCCTCCGCGCACCACCTTCGCCGTCCGCGCCAAACTCGCCCGAACAGCAGCTCCTCCTCGGCGCCCGAATCCGGCGGCGTCCGCGGTCCGGAAGCCGCCGACACCTGCCCGTCGTCCACAGCCCGCCGGACCTCGCCGGCACCGCCATAGCCGCCGCGCCGCCCCAGCCTCGCCGATCTGCATCGCACCATCCGGCAGCTTCATCCCCGAACCAAACAGTACACCTGCACGGCTCCGTCCCGATTTCGCGAGGTTGAATTTTCCACTAGTCCCCGAATCTGTGTTATTTTCATTGCATATTCATCGCATCACATCTCTGCATCCGTAGCTCCGTTTTGCGCGTGTAATATGTCAAATTGTTCGCCTCGATGAGTACATCATTTCATTCCATTGTATCATTTTCATTTGAGCTCATCTTGATGCCCGAAATGCTGTTGGAAAAGTGCATGTTGATGTTAATCTGCTTGACTGTTATAACTTCTTTGTTTAACATTTTGCCATGATTTATGTGTGCATCCTATGAGTATGAGATCTACATGAATGTTGAACTATGCCATGCCATATTTCAGGGGTGTTAACCATGTATTTTTGTGAGTTGTGTGCTGAGTGCATCGAGCTTGTAAAGTAGGGTAATTCTTTGTTCTTTGTTTTCTGGCAGATTCTGTTATAATTTGATGCTATGTTAACATGCTTCCACTAATCATTCTATGCATAATCTGGAGATGCTCTATAAACATGTTTTGAACTTCATGTCATGCTCTATCCATTCATGCCCTTGGTTGCAATTATAGCCTGCTGTAACATGTTCATTTCTTGCTCCAAAGCTGCTTGAAAATGTTGTTGTCAGCCTGTTTACATTAAGTTCACTTGTTCCCATGTGTTTTCCTAGTGATCCATGCACCCTATGACCTTGCTCTTGCCATGCTTAGCTTCATAAACATGCCTTCTTACTGTTGGTTGCCTTGCCATGCCATGTATTGCTCTGTAGTGAGTGGTTCGAGCTCATGAACATGCCTACTTATCGTTGTATCTGCCATGTTCAAATCTGTAATATAACTTGCCATGTTTACATGGGTGCCATCATTTCTTAAGGTCCTTTTTGCCTCATGGTCAGTAAGGGTCTTTTGATATATGCTATTAGTAGATTCATGCCATGCCTTTGTTTGCCATGATATGTTCCTGTAACATGTTGTTTGATAGCTCTAAACAACTTTGCAACTTTGATGTTATTTACGCTAAAAGTCTGAAATTGTTATTTCTTGCAATATCTCCATGTCATTTTGAGCATGTTCTAGTGATTTGGAGATAGCTCAGTGTTCATGTTTTGTTATGCTTTAAGTGTACTTCATGCCCATGCCTTTTGTTATTATGTTGGGGTGCTGTAGCATGTTGTTTTGATGCTTGTAAGATGCCTAGTTATTGTTTTGGACAGATTGTTGTTATGACGTATAGTGTGTGGGTGTTGTACCGTTGCTCCGTTTTGAATGTACTCTATATGAAACTTGCTTGTTTTTGCATGTAGCTTCATATTATCATGTTGCATCCTTGTTTTGGTGTGTTTGCTTGATGTTTGGGTGCATTTTGCATCAATGCCATGTTTAACTTGTTTTGCTCATATCTTCTAGACCGTAGCTCCGAATCTAATGAACTTTATATGTAACTTGACTAGAATTTCGTGTAGATCATCTTGGTGCATCTTAACTTGCTGTTTAACAACTCCAACTTAATGTTTATTCAGTTCTGAACCAATTTCGAAATTTGCATATGAGGACTTCTAGGAATTGTTATATGTTGTTCCGGCCTCATTTAAACTTGCCTTGATGTGTTGTTCTTGTTTGCATCTTCTCTTGCCATGAATAGCTTCATGTAGCTTGGTCATGCATCATGCTTGTTGTGCATCATGTCTTGTTCATGTGTGGTGTGTTTAACTTTTGTTGTGTGCTTCTTCTCGATAGTTCCCGTTTCGTTGCGATCGTGAGGATTCGTTCGTCTACGATTGGTTCGGCTTCATCCGTTCGTCTTTTTCATGGACTCGTTCTTCTTCCTTGCGGGATTTCAGGCAAGATGACCGCTTCTACGGATCTCACTACTATCATTGCTATGCTAGTTGCTCCGTTCTATCGCTATCTTCGCTACCTATTACTGTTTGTTAAGCCATCCCATATTGCCATGAACCTCTAACCTTTGACACCATTCCTATGCAAACCGTTGTATGGCTATGTTACCGCTTTGCTCAGCCCTCTTATAGCGTTGCTAGTTGCGGTGAAGTTGAATATTTCTCCATCTTTGGACAGGATTTTGGTTGGGATATCACAATATCTCTTATATTATTAATGCATCTATATACTTGGTAAAGGGTGGAAGGCTCGGCCTTATGCAGTGTTTTGTTCCACTCTTGCCGCCTAGTTTCCGTCATACCGGTGTTATGTTCCCGGATTTTGCGTCCCTTCTGCGGTCGGGTGATTTATAGGACCCCCTGCGAGTTCGCTTTGAATAAAACTTGTCAGCAAGGCCCAACATTGACTTTTACCATTTGCCTCACCACCACCTATTTTTCCCTTGGAGTCGCTCTCTCGAGGTCATCTTTATTAGCCCCGGGCGGTGCTTGTCTAGCGTTGGTCCAAACCGAACACCGTCTTGGGACCATCCCTTAGCAACTTGGTTACGTCGGTACTATGCGCTTAGCTCATCCGGTCGTGGCACGAGGCGAGATCTGTGCGGCTACTATCGGGATGTCGGCAGCGAGGCGGCTTGCTGCTGGTCTTGTTTTACCATTGTCGAAATGTCTTGATGTCGGGATACCGAGTCCGATCGGAGTGTCTCGGGTGAAGGTCTATTCGCCGATGATCGTGAGAGCTTGTCATGGGCTAAGTTGGGACACCCTGCGGGGTATAAACTTTCGAGAGCCGTGCCGCGGTTATGTGGCAGATGGGAATTTGTTAATGTCGGTTGTAGACAACTTGACACGGATCTGAATTAAAATGCATCAACGCGTGTGTAGCCATGATGGTCTCTTCTCGTGGTCGGGAAGTGAACACTGATCTTTGGGTTATGTTTGGCGTAAGTAGGTGTTCAGGATCACCTCTTGATCATTGCTAGGTTCACGACCGTTTCTTTGTTTCTCTTCTCGCTCTCATTTGCGTATGTTAGCCACCATATCATGCTTAGCAGCTGCTTTGCAACCTCACCACTTTACCTTCCTTTCCCATTAAGCTTTGCTAGTCTTGATACCCATGGTAATGGGATTCTGAGTCCTCGTGGCTCACGGATACTTCAAAACCAGTTTGCGGTGTCTATGTTACGGCGGTGGCGCCTTACCCAGCTCAAGGAGGAGCTCGATGAAGATCTTGTCCTTTGTGTTGTTTCGTTCTAGTGATCGATAGTGGAGCCCGGTTAGGGGTCGATCGGGGACCTTTATGCATTTGGGGTTCTTCTTTTATTTTGGTTCGTAGTGGGACCTTGATTGTATCTGGATGATGTAATGCTTTATTCATGTAATTGTGTGAAGTGGCAATTGTAAGCCAACTATGTATCTCTGTCCTTATGTATTACATGGGTTGTGTGAAGATTACCTCACTTGCGACATTGCTTTCAATGCGGTTATGCCTCTAAGTCGTGCCCGACCGTGGGAGATATAGCCGCATCGAGGCGTTAGCAGTGAGGACAAAGTCTTGTGAAAAGACTAGTATTGATCGTGGGGCGGTCTAGATCCCGCCAGAATGCGACCACCGGCGGGTGTGTCAGGCGTTACAAGTTGGTATCGAGCCGACCCTCGCGGTTACGGATGGTTGCGAGCGGTGCACGGTCATGTTGTTCATGGCGTTTGTGACCCGTCGTGGCACGGCATAGCACATGTACCGGACTGGATGCACATACGGTTGTGCCAAGAGGAGCGTTCTGTGGCCCGACGAAGTCGGTTCCTCTGAGTGGGGGTGTATGTAATAGCAGGCTTATTAGGGATGATAGACTATCAATAAGAATTCCTTCTTTTCGGGATCCCATTGGACGAGAACTCCAAAGTTAAGCGTGCTCGGCTTGGAGTAGTTTGAGGATGGGTGACCGGCCGGAAGTTGCTCCGGGTGCGCATGAGTGAGGACAAAGTCTTGAGAAAAGACTAGTATTGATCTGTGGGGCTAGTCTAGATCCGCCAGAATGCGACCACGGCGGTGTGTCAGGGCATTACGAGATCAAGGCATTGCCCGTGACGAGGACGAAGTAGAGCCCACGCTTCTGGCCCAAGTCGTGTGACCCAGAACCTTCCCCAGTGGCTTGCAGGCCGGAACCGGGCTCGATGATCGGGTGTATCGTTAAATAGTCATCGCTCTCCTTCGAAGGGGGCTGGCTAGGAATTGGACGGCTGAGGCCGCTGGCTACGTAACGGATAGAGGTGCGGGAGGCTGGGTGGTTATCCTCTACCGAAATTAAATCACTAGCTCGATTCCACATCAATCCATGGCGAACGTGAGCGATTCCGGCGATTAGCTCACATCTGGTATCAGAGCCTACGTCCTGGAGCTTCCTATACATCCCCAACGCACGCGTTTCAGCGATCGACGGCGATGCCAGGCAATGGAGGAACTCAGCTCGAGAGCGCGCCGTCTATAGCTTTGCCGTCCGCGAAGTTCGCCCGGCGACACGGATCGGGCTGAAGACACAAGGTGAGTCACTCCTCCAGCCCATGGGCAAAATCATCGACGCGAACAACAACACCCTCAACAAGCTCATGACCGCGCTGGCAGACCGCATCCGGGACGAAATCGCCCTCGACCTGGAGCAATTGAAGACAGATCTGTACAAGCAAGAGGAACCCGAGCCGGATCCGAAGGTCGACTCCGGCCAAAGTTCGCGTGGTGCTGGGTGAGGTCATGGATGCATGACCAACGCCTTTGGCTTCGACAACGACAATCGGGGGAAGGCACATAATGTTTATGTACCTCCTCCGGTCGGAGAGTGTAGCGTGATTCACTCTGATCTCCCGAATTTTTCTCCCCATGAAATTGATGCAGTGAATGCTTGATCATTCAACCTTTTCTTCTCAACTAGAAATGCCCAAATTCGATGGCTCAAATCCCCGTCTCTGGCAAAATCGGTGTGAGGACCAGTTCCGCCTATGGAATACACCACAGCATCGATGGATTTCTCTGGCAACAGCTCAGTTCGAAGGCACGGCGGCCAGATGGTTGGAGTCTGTTAAGCGACGTATGCCAAGTTCATCCTGGACTGAATTTTGCAATGCCCTGCAGAGCAGGTTTGGCCGCAACCAGCATCAGACGCTCCTCAGGAAATTGTTCCGCATTGCTCAGGACAGCACAGTGGAGGATTATGTGGAGCGATTTGCAGTGCTATATGATCAGTTGACAGCATATGATGACGCTCCAAACTCTCTCCATTACACTACCAGGTTCCTGGATGGGTTGAAACCCGGAGTTCGGATAGCTGTTGCATTACAGAAACCCAAAGACCTTGATGCAGCTTATGAACTTGCCTTACTACATGAGGAATTGGGAGAAACTATCAGTAACTCATCAGGTTCAGTGTCTCGGCGAAGTTCTACTGCTCTTTCTTATGGCAACAGCAAGGCGAGACTACGAGAGAGAGAAGAAGGACCTTTGTCGAAACACTCCAATAGATGACAAATGGTTGCGAGGAACTACTGAAATCAAAGGGTTGTGTTTAGGTATTGTGGGAGAAGTGGGCAAAGATCATGTATGTAAGCCTACTGTTCGAGTTACACTTTGTGCAAGAGATGATTGAACAATTGTAGTCGATTCTGATGAAGATTACGAGTCGATAATGATCAACAATCAGTTTCCTCTATTCATGCAATTAAGTTATCTGCAGCGACAATGGGCAAGAACGAGAGGCACCGGTCTTTGCAAGCTGGAGATTGTTTGCAAGGCCAAATCTGCAATTCCTAGTAGACTCACGGGAGTACACATTCCTTCTTGGATGCCAAGTATTCTTCTATTAGGTGTTTCTCCTATCAAGCCTATCATAATTCTTTATTGCGGGTGGAACAACAATTCGATGTCTGCATCGGATAAGCGGTATGGCAGCAATGCAATGGTCATGGGTTTTCCTCACGATTTGATTATTGCAATTGCGGACCTATGATGGAATCTTTGGAATTTGGATTGGCTTCTTCATGACATAATTCCAATGTATGTTGATTGGGTAGAAAAGTGGATGTCATTTACTAAAGAAGGTGTTGTCACTTTGCAAGGAATTCCTACGAAGAACATAGTTATACTTGTGTAGCTCTTTTTGCTATTCACGTGGGTGAACCAGCTCACATACCTCGAGAGATGCAATTGCTTGTTGAAGAATTTCTGATGTGTTTGCTACTCAAATGAGCTTCCTCCCGAAGGCGGTGTAATCATAAAATTCCTCTTATTCGAGGAGAGGCCTATATCTATGAGACCTTATAGAATTGTGCCACAACTCAAGGATGAGCTGGATAAACAAATTGAAATGCTCAAGGCGGGATAATCTGGTGAAAGTCGTTATATCGACTAGAGGGGGTGAATAGGCGATTTTATGAATTCTTCGAGGAATTTGCTGGTGAGAAATTCCATAGCGAAGAACTACTTGCGCGGTATAAGTACTCGAGTAAGCATAACGAGAATACAAGCATGGTCATCATGATGAAATGAAGAAAGCCTGAGTACAAAAAGCGTAATCACGAGGATAACACAAGATGAAGACAAAGCGGTGAAGAAATTGGGCGAGGAAATTGAGAAAGTCTTGATCAAAGTCTTCAAACCAGAGATATGAACAAACACTCAACACGATAATGAAATGAAAGGGTTGAGGAAATAGAACCGATTAGTTGGTGAAGACAATGATTTGGTAAACCAGTTCCAAGCTGCTGTCTCGGTTATGCGTGCGGTTGGGCGGTGAGTATTTAAACTTCGAGGACCGCGATCCGGACACCCGATCGTTGAGCCGCAGCTCGGGACACCCGATCCTCACCGTATTCTCCTTGAACTAAGGCCCATGAGACCTCGTCCAATCACTCTGGTAAGTCTTGGTGACTTCCAAACCTTCACAGACTTGGTCACTTTCGGCGATCCACAATTCCTCTTGGATGCTCTAGACCATGACGGCTAACCGTCTGGAAAAACCACAGTCTTCAAAGGTAACAAGCGTCGGATCCACGCGGGATCAATTTCTTGATGATGCTCAATCACTTTGGGTTTGTGGGGGTTTGGTTTTGGGTTTTCCTCACTTGATGATTTTCGCTCAAAGTCCTCGGAGGATGGGTTGCTCTCAAATGACAAGTGTCAAGTTCTCTCGGGCAGCCAACGGCAGAGTGGTTGAAGGCGGCTATTTATAGCCTAGGAGAAGCCCGACATGATAAGACATAAATGCCCTTCAATGATATGACCGTTAGGTGGATAGGATATTTTGGGACAGGTGGCCTTGACATCAGCATGATCGGAAATTTGGCTCTCAAATTCCTCGGGGCTATCATGTTCCTCCTTGTGTAGGCAATTCGCCTTTGGCGAATTCCTAACTCCTCGATCGAGCAAAGTCCTCGGTGACCGGAAGAACTGCGTCTCTGTCTTTGAAGAAATTGGTGAAGCTGTATGAGATTTCAATGGCCTCCTCGAAGGGATTGGTAGGTGTGGGATTTTGAGTTGAGCATCACATGGAAATTTTTCCTTAGTATTTCCTCGACCCCTTTAACGATCGGTGTTTCCTATGACTCAAGAAAGAAAATGAAACTACGAAAACAAAAGTCTTCATGCTTCATGTTCCTCAAATGAATACCAAGTCTTCAAGGTCACACCAATTTCTTCACTTTCAAAGTCTTGAAAAGTCTTGAGAATATCAAAGTCTTTAGTCGAAGAACTTCATTTTTAGAGGTCGACTTTCTCTATAAATATCAAACTCCTCATAGACTTATAGACACATGTACACTCACAAGCGCATTAGTCCCTTAACCTATAAGTCTTCAATACACCAAAATCACTAAGGGCACTAGATGCACTTACAATCTCCCCTTTTGGTGATTGATGACAATATAGGTTAAGTTTTCAACGGGGATAAACATATGAAGTGTAAGTACTGATATTGAGGAATTTGATTGCAAGATATAGAAGAACTTCCCCTAAAGATGTGCATAGTGAGGAATTTGCGTTTGAGGCAATGCACATTTGAAGAGTTGAATCATGGAAATCTCCCCCTATATCTTGTAATTCATACACGCATTTGATATATAACATGAAGAATTTGAAATGCATGATGAAGTATGGTGCCTGATGAAGTTCAGCATGCGTGCAATAATATTAACAAGGAATAAGCATGCAGAATAGCACATCAAAAGTATCGAGCACGGTGCATCAAAAGTATCGAGCACCATCCAAAAGTATCGAGCACCATCGGGTTTAAGATTACAACTCGATCCAATAAAAGTTTGGAAGAGCGAGTTATAACTTAAACGCCCATAATATAGACACCTTGAAGACTCACTTAGATTTCTCCCCTTTGTCATCAAATGACCAAAAGGATTGGCGAGGACTAACGCCCTAAAAATTTCAAGTTGATAGAGGCGCCCGGCGTTATCGGGGTTGTTTGTTGTAGCGGGGCCTGCCGCGATGTCGTCAAATCTTCATACTCATCGGTGTCCGCGATGAAGAATAGAAGCTAGCCACGGATCAGGAACTTTGACCCTCTTGAATTTCTTGGAGGAGAGTGCGAGACCGGTCAAATTCTTCCTTGAGACCCATAGTCTTAAGTTCTTGGCGCTATAGACATGAGTGAGGACAGCCAGTGCGGTTGAGGGTTTCATGAAGGTAGTAGTGGTTTTCTTCCTTGCATTGTGTGTTGAGGTCATATTGTGAAGAAGTGCACCAAGCGGCGCTTTACCCATTTGTGATTGCAATCAACCTTGATGAAGGCGAGGAGTAACTCACGGTCGAGTCATCACCACAGGTCTTTGTGGCTTGAGGATTTTGCTTAGCTAAGGTATTTCTTGGCGGTGTCATGTGTGGCGAGTCGTCATTGGTAGAGTAAGATGTAGCCGGTGAAATTGACCATCCAATGAGCGAATGCCTTCATCGATCCTGACAGCTGCCTTGCCTTTATCATCGGTGATGAAACTATCCGTTTGAGGACTTCAATGGGAGGCAAGTAGCTACCGTGGTTGAGTGTCGACTTTGTAATTCGGTGAAGATCTTGCCTGATGAATCTCATAATCCAAAGGCGCATAGGGCTTATTTCGAATGGTGACATAGCAACATTTGCGAGTCCTCATGAAGAAATCATGGAAGTTGGCAGGAGCATGCATGAATGATGTTGAAAAGCATATTCTTCATGATGCCAGCGACATCTTCATCATTTGAGTCGTGGCCTTTGATAGGACTCATTGTCTTTGTCGAGAATCACGATAGGCGGTCAAGGCACATAGAGCAATTCCTTGGCGAATTTGGTTCGTGGGGCCTGCCCGAACTTCAAAACCCGTGAGCACTTGCATATAGTGATTTGTCGATTCGGGGTCATTGTAGATGCAGCGATGCCTTTGTCATGGGAGGATCGAGAGGAAGGACGAAGCAATTCGATTGCGGTGCCTTATAGTGAGTGTTTTCGGTCATCAATCAAACACCCATGAATTGACATCTTGACGTCTCGGTGATATGCGATTATGGCGTAGAAGCGAAGAATGAGTTCTTCATTCAATCGCAAATGTCGGTCAGAAATTGGTAATCTGCATCGTGAAGAACAACGAGGTGGCTCGAAGCATGGCGAGATTCCATATCCACGTGAGGAATATGTTCATGGTCGAAGATTTTGTCTTTGTCAAACAACCAGCGAGGAATAGAAGTTGGCTTGACTTGCGGTCGAAGCGCCTCTTCCTTATCGGCGAAGTCATAGGGGTTGTAGTCGATGAAGAATACATGCTCGGAAAAAGTCTTCAGCCTTGAACTTCTGTTTGTTTGAAGCGGATTCTTGGCTTTGGCGAGAGGGTGTCGATGAGTTGCGGTACCACCTCGGGAATCGCGAGCTCGGGTTCTTTAAGGTGAGAATTTCTGGTCCTCTTCTTGTGCAACTTTGATGATCATCGGCAGCGGGTTCTTGACACTAGCGGTTGGAATATCTTCATGAGCGGAGAGTGGGTTGAGTTTCTTGAGCCAGTTGAGCTGTTGTTGCGAGGGGCGAGGAATCTGTTGGATAGGTGTGAATAGAGGATTATTGGGATCTTGACTTTCCCAAAGTCATCATTCATCACGGTGTGGTGCATCCGATATCCACATCTTCTTCTTCAATTTCCTCAACACCAGCCTCTTGTTTGTGGCGCGAGGCATATGTGAGAATTGACTATCGTTGAAGGTTGTATCCACTTCAATTTCTTCATCAATCTGCTCTAGCGAAGCGGCCAGAATGATTTTCTTCATCGAGATCCGCTTGGGATCTTATAGTCTTCTCCAAAAGAACAATTTCCTTTGATGACATGGAGGAAATTGGAGCGACATCAATTGGATGTTCAAGTGAGCTGGTCATTGGCTTCATTTTCTTAGCGGCTTAGAAGAATTTAGCATGGCAGATGCCTTCCTTTTCTTCACTTTGCAGCTCGCTCTGCGGCCTTGGTCTTCCTCACCTCATGGCGGATGGAAGAATTGGAGTTGGTGTGGCGATTTTCTTGGTAAGCGATGCACTGCCTGATCTCTTGATTTCTTGAGGCGCACCACTAGTGGATGCCACAGCAATTTCTTCGGTGGTGGAATGGAGTCATCAGCCACGAAACTAGCATTTTCTTGGCCGAAAGGTGAGCGTCATCAGTGATCTTGGCATGTTTTTCAATGGTGCTGGCGAGTCTGCAACTGAAGATTTTCTTGTTGCGATGGAGCTGCAACATTTGTCATTTCTTCGTCAGTTAGCGAATCTCACTGGCTCCTTGCCAATCAGCATAGTAGGCATCAAAGTCTTTCTTTGAGGGCTTGAATTTGGTGAGCCTTGAGAAGTTCCTCGGTGTCATTCGACAACATTTTTCTTGAGGCTTCTCCTTTACGTATTGCGCTTTCTTGATTTCTCTTGCCTTTTCAAATTTCCACTTCTCTTGAGTGATGAAATGGGTTAGCATGTGACTTTGACCGAGTCGAGATGAAAATCAGGCATGGGGGTGTTTGGATCCTTGTGCGAGAGGTCAATGTAATCGAGATTTTCCTCGGATCCAAAAGCGATGCTTGAGATGTGCCTTTGGCTCTAGCGACCTTCACATGTCATCTCGATGATTTACGCAAGTTCATCATCGAAGCTTCATCATCGAGAGGGCACAGGAATCGACTGTTTCTTCCTTGGACTTGGCCAGGACCGCGTCAATTGTTGCTTTAGTCTTCAACGATGTGGGGCTGATGAGGACATTAGTGCGGTGAGGAACTTCTTTGAGACACGAGCAATCGAGAAACTTGTAGTCCTTTGACATGTAGCGGATGCACGAGGTGAGGACTTTGAAGGAGCTCTTGAGGACTTTGGTGGAAGCGATAGAAGTCTGAGAATTTGCCGTGAGGGCATAGGTGAGAACTTGGCCGTGGTATTTGTTGGTGAAACACTTGGCTTCTGGCGGGCTTCTTTGGCATGGATTTCCTCGGCTTTGACCGAGGTCTGACAACGGCGGCGGCAGAATCCTCATTGAATTTCTTCTTTGCCTCTTTGGCTTGTCTTGCCAATTTAGCTTGGCGCTTAGCCATTCTTTAGGAAAGTCCTCACCACGTTTGATCTTTGGTGGGATCAGCTACTTGGCAGTGCCAATGGAGCTCTTGGGCATGGAGGATTGAGGCGAATTTCTTCATGTACTTTGGAGTCACATATCACTACTCCTCCATTCTCTTTCCCATCTCCGTTCAATCCTCTGAATGCGCACCTTGCGCTGATTTTTGTTCTCTTTGCCGAACTTGGCTTCATCAGGTGTGCAATAGTCCTTATATATGTCATCAGGGATCTCGAAAGCAGTCATGACCTCAGGCTTCTTTCCTCCTTTCTGCGATCTCTTACCTTCAGCCATATTCTTCAGATGAGGAATTTGAACAATAGAACACTCTGAAGAAGTATGCAGTTTTTCTTCGAGGAGCGCTGCAAATGAGTTAAGTTGATGAGAACCTAGTGATTCAGCGGACATGAGTACACTGTGAGCGAGTGTAGGTGCGAGGAATTTGGAGAGGTCATATCGTTCTCGAAGGTTTTCGAAAAGACAAGTTTTGAGAATTTGACGAGATGAGCCTTGATGAATTCGATAAGCGTTCTTGTCTTAGGTTCGAGTTATGCAGATCGAAGATCCACACAATTGAGAATCTTGAAGAAAATGATTGCTTAGAAATGGATCAAGACCATATAATGTGTGAGGTGTTCATATGTGTGAAGATTTGAAGAATAAAACACCTTTGAAGATTTTCAGGAAAGTTTGAGAATCAAAGTGAGTAATAAGTAACTTTTAATTACGAAGTGAAGAACACAGCATGGCGAGAAGAACAGTTTAAGTTAAATCGATTAGATCTCCACGCCCTAACTTGGCGAGAAAGAAGCTTGCTCGGCGGGTGAAGATTTCATAACCGTAGCGAGTCTGTGACGGCAGGTCGAGGCAGCAGCTCTTCCTCACCGGCTGACGATGGAGTAGTGGCGCTAGGGTTTGAGGCTCGGCGAGAGAAGGCGAGGCGGCGGCGGAGTAAATGAAGTGAGGAAGGGGGAGAGTATTTATAGGCGCGGTGAAAAACTGTTTGCCGAAGATTTTGGGACGAACATGCCCCTGCCCTTTCTCCTTCCGCGACATGTGTCACCCCGTCTGTGTAGTTGAGATCGTGTAAGATCGTGGGTGAATAAAATAATGCATCGTGGGATGCGGAGCGATTTAATGACAAAACCGAAAATTTGGATAAGATTTTGTTTTAAAGTTTAGTTCACAATTTCTTGGTGACAAGGACACGGTGAAGATTTTGAGCGATGTTTCAATCGAACACACATGAAGAATTTGTGAATAGATTGGGTTGAGTATAGCATAGAGGGAAGGGTCCGATCACATTCACTTAGCGAGAAAAGCATAACATGAAGAAATAGCCATAAGTGAATCTTTGTAGAGGACTTAAACTCATATATATATATTACCAATGAAGAAAAAGGAACGGAAACAGTGAAGATTTTGCAAAGTTGAAGAATTTGAAAAACTGAAGAATTTCAAAATGAGGAAAAACTCAAATTGAAGATTTTCAACTTTTTGTGGTGGCGTGACCCACCGTATAAGAATGATGATTTCAGACACCGCGTACAATTGTCGTAGGGTTCTGAGAATCAAATTCTTCATTAATTTCTTCACACTTAGAGTGTTATTCTTCATTGATTGAAGAAAAACATTTCTTCATGTGTTGCACATCTAAGTCATCAATTTTGCATAAGTGTCAGGATGTGTGTCCTTTTCAAAGAACATTCGAAGATTCTAAGATATTTAGCTCACACCGCAACTTGCTAAATCTCTTCTCATCCAGGGCTTAGTGAAGATATCAGCTAGCTGTTCTTGATCTTCCGTGCTTTCGATGGAGATGTCTCCTTCAACACATGATCATGAAGAAAATGATAGCGAATCTGAATGTGCTTTGTCTTGAGTCTGGCTGGGTTGTGAGCAATCTTGATGGCACTCTCATTGTCGCGAGAGGAGAGGCACATTCTTCACGTTGGCGCCATAGTCCTTGAGGTTTGCTTCATCCAGCGATTGAGCACAGCAAGAGCAGCAGCAATGTATTCAACTTCGGCGATGAAGCGGTGATCTGCGATTCTGTTTCTTCGAGGACCAACGGACCAAAAGATCGTCAGAAATGACAAGTGCGGATGTTGACTTGCGGTCCACATGATCACCGGCATAGTCAGTCGAGAATATCAATGAGATCAGCGAGCCCTTGGGGTACCATAATCCTAGTGTTGGTGTGTGAGCTAGATATCGAAGAATATGCTTCTGACCTTATGGTGTGATTCCGCCGGTGCAGCTTGAAATCGGGCACACATGCAAACACTAAGCATTATATCGGCCTAGATGCACATAAGTACAATAAAGAACCAATCATGGGCGGTATACCTTGTGGTCGAAGTCAATACCATTTTCATCGATTGCATAGATGGCCATTTGTGAGCATAGGAATTTTGGCCTTTGCAATCTTGCATGCGAATTTCCTCGATACATCTTTGAGGTATTTCTCTGAGATATGAATATGCCATTCTTGCTGCTTGTGAATTTGAAGACCTAAGAAAATTTCAACTCTCCCATCATAGACATTTGATATTCTTCACTCATCATATAGGCAAATTCATCACTATAACGTTGGTCGGTACAGCCAAAGATAATATCATCAACATATATTTGGCACACAAACAGTTCACCATCATAAGATTTAGTAAAGAGAGTAGGGTCAAGTGAACAAGGGTGTGAAGCCATTCTTGATATCATACCACGCCCTTGGGGGCTTGCTTGAGGCCATAGAGGGCCTTATTTAGTCTGAAGACTTTGTCGAGGATTCTTTGGATCTTCAAAACACAGGGGTTGAGCAACATATACTTCTTCCTCAAGCTTACCATTGAGAATGCATTTTCACATCCATTTGATATAAGATGATATCATGATGGTTAGCATAAGCAAGTAATATCGCGAATAGCCTCAAGTCTAACAGCAGTGCGAAGTTTCATCGAAATCAATTCCTTGACTTTGTGTGTAGCCTTGAGCTACTAGTCGTGCCTTATTCCTCACCACAAGGCCATTTCATCTTGCTTGTTGCGGTAGATCCACTTTGTGCCAATGATATTATGCTTGCGAGGATGCGGGCGATTGACCGGTTCCCGGACATTGTTAGCTCGAATTGATGTAATTCTTCTTGCATTACTGAATCCTCTCGGCTCCATAAATGCTTCATCTACCTTAGTGGGCTCTGTGATAGAGACAAAAGCATAGTGCCCACAAAAGTTAGATAAATGTGATGCTTTTGGCGTGTGAGAGGACTGGTGCACTAATGTCATCGATGATCTTCTCCACTTGCACTTCTTTTGCAGCGAGGATGAGCTGGTTGTCAGCGAGGAATTTGATCGGCATTTTCTTGAACCATTTTCCTCGGCATTTTCTTGGTGCATCATTTCGGCGTTAAGTCATGAGCAGGAATGAATTCTTGGTGATTCTTGATGAGGAATGACATCCTCGGTTGCCTTGAACTTGATGGAAACCTCGGTGTTGGTTCATCTAACACGGAAGGTAGGTGCTCTCTTTGAGCCATTAGTTTCATCGAACCGCACATCTCTGATGTCGACAATCTTGTGAAGAACAATGTTGAAGACTACTGTAGGTGTGCTGAGAATCCTTCGTAACCAAGCATAAAACCTTCATGTGCTTTGGTGCAAATTTAGAGTTGTGGTGAGGATTTCTAATCAACATTTAGCACGAAGACTTTGAAATAACTCACATTGGGTTTCTTGTCGTTGAGGAGTTCATAGGCCGTCTTCTTGAAGAATTTGTGAAGATATACTCTGTTGATGATGTGGCCGCTTGATATCAATTGCATCAATCCAAAAGCATGAGGCGTTTTGTATTCATCAAGCATAGTCGAGCCATCTCAACAAGAGTTACTGTTCTTGCGCTCCTGGCGCCATTTCTTTGAGGAGTATAGGAGCAAATAACTCATGAGTAATACCAAGTTCATCAAGATAGGCATCAAGACCGAATTCTTGAACTCAGTTTCATTGTCACTTACGATGTGTGATCTTCACACCAAAGTTGGTTGAAGCCCTCGAGGAAAATTGTTTGAAGACTTCACGCACTTCATGTTTGTAAGTAACAATGTGTACCCATGTATATCGAGAATAATCATCAACAATGACAAAACCATATAGAGATGCATCATTAGTATTTGCTAGTAATGATTAGGTCGAAGAGGTCCATGTGAAGCAATTGAATGGGCGAGTAGTGGTCAAAGATAGTCTTATTTGGATGCTTGGCCTTGGTCATTTTCCAGCTTCACAAGCTCCGCATAAGTGATCCTTGAGGAATTTGACATTCTCAATGCCAATGACATGCTTCTTCTTCCATAGCGTGTGCAAATTCCTCATGCTGCGTGACCAAGTAAATCGATGCCATAGCCAGCCTATACGAAGCTTTTGCAAGTAGACACCACGGCTGGTTGTGGTCTGTAGAAATCAACAATATACAAATCTCCTCTCCTAAAGCCTTGAAGACTTTGGAATTGTCGGCTTCCATGATCACAACACGGCGATACTTGCCAAAGACAACAACCATATCAAGATCACAAAGCATTGAGGCTGACATGAGGTTGTATCCTAAGCACTCAACAAGCATGACTTTGTCCATGTGTTTATCCTTAGAATTGCAACCTTACCAAGACCCAATACGACTTTTGCCTTTGTCGGCCAAAGATGATATGCTTGAGATGTGGCGGTGATAAAGGAGCATCCATCAATTGATTCTTGTCACCGGTCATGTGATTCGTACATCCACTATCGAGGACCCATTCGGTAGATTTGGGTTGACCATCCTGCAGATGAATTAGTGTAACTTACAATCTCATATGCTTCATCGGTGAAGAATATGATATCAAGTTCATCGGATGAATTTCATCAAGTAGTAGCAGATATAGCGGTATGAGGGCGTGTGAAATGAAGGTTCATTTCATCATGATTACGCCTGCGTCCTTTCGAACAATTTAAATTGGTCCCGGCAAATTCTTGAGCGTTAAAGCACGTGCACGGAGACCCGACCCTCTAGAAGAGATTAGTTCTTTTTCTTCACCACCCACATCTGAAGGGGTGGCAAAGAGTTCATCACTCTGCAAGCACCATCGAGAATGGTGGCATAGAGGCCAAACCATTTCGTTTCACATAAGAGGGGTTAGGGTAAGCATATGAATAAGCGAGAGAAATTCTTGAGGACTTATGAACATAATGGTTTGAAGAATAATGCACATATTCATAGCCCTTAGCTCTACCTGCGAGAGCGAGTTGTTATACGATGATAATCATATGAGGACTTTGATCCTTTTGAGGAATATGATCCATGTGAGGAATTTAGTGCGTATGAGGACTTGGATCCATATGAAGAATTTGGTCCATATGAAGAATTTACTCTGGGGTTCTGTTCTTCATAGGTGGTGTCATGAGGACATTCACACGAAGACTTTCAAGGCACTTCTTGGGAACAGATTTTCCTCATAGGGGATGTTGGGGAGCGTAGTAATTTCAAAAATTTCCTCACGCACCGCATAGATCATGGTGATGCATAGCGAGAGGAGAGTGTTGTCTACATACCCTTGTAGACCCGGCGGAGCGATCTGGCGTAGAGGAAGTAGTCGTGCGTTCTCCTCGCGATCCGAGCCGATCCGGCGCCGTTACTCCGGCGCTCCGAGTTCTTGACACACGTACAGCTCGATGGCGTCCCTCGTACTCCGATCCAGCCGAGTGTCGAGGGAGAGTTCGTCGGCCTGACGGCGTGGTGGCGATCTTGATGTTTCACCGTAGCGAGGCTTCGCCTAAGCTTGACAGTATAACGAGGTGGAATATGGTGGAGGGGCGCGCTGCGGCTAAGGAGCGATCGTAGATCTAACTTGTGTGTTCTGGGGTGCCCCCCCGTATATATAAAGAGAACAAGGGGAGGGGCTGGCCGGCCAAGGGAGGCGCGCCAAGGAGTCCTACTCCCTGCAGGAGTGAGTTCCCCCAATCCTAGTTGGACTAGGATTCCGGAGGAAAGAGAGAGAGGGGCCGGCCCCTTTCCTAGTCCTAGTAGGACTAGGGAAGGGGAGTGACCACCTAGGGCTGGCCCTTCTCCTTTCCACTAAGGCCCACTATGGCCCATTTACCTCCGGGGGGTTCCGGTAACCTCCGTTACTCGGTAAATTCTGTTTTGCCGGAACCATTCGAACTCAAACATAGGCTTCAATATATCAATCTTTATGTCTCGACCATTTGAGACTCCTCGTCATGTCGTGATCACATCAGGGACTCGAACTTCTTGGTACATCAAAATACATAAACTCATAATAGCATCGCCGAAACCTTAAGCGTGCGGACCCTACGGTTCGAGAACAATGTAGACATGACCTAGAACTATTCATGGTCAATAACCAACAGCGGGACACTGGATGCCCATATTGGTTCCTACATATTCTCTGAAGATCTTTATCGGTCAGACCGCATAACAACATCGTTGTTCCCTTTGTCATCGGTATGTTACTTGCGAGAGATTCGATCGTCGGTATCAATACCTAGTTCAATCTCGTTACCGGCAAGTCTCTTTACTCGTTCATAATACATCATCTCACAACTAACTCATTAGTTGTAGTGCTTGCAAGGCTTAAGTGATGTGCATTACGAGAGGGCCAGAGATACCTCTCCAGGCAATCGGGTGACAAAACCTAATCTCGAAATCGTAACCCAACATCTACCTTTGGAGACACCTGTAGTACTCCTTTATAATCACCCGATTCACGTTGTGACGTTTGGTAGCACCAAAGTGTTCCTCCATGGCAGGAGTTGCATAATCTCATAGTTACGAGGAACATGTATATGTCATGGATAAAAGCGGTAGCAACATACTAAGCGATGTGTGCTAAGCTAATGGAATGGGTCATGTCAATCAGATCATTCTACTAATGATGTGACCTTGTTAATCAAATAACAACTCCTTGTTCATGGTTAGGAAACATAACCATCTTTGATTAACAAGCTAGTCTAGTAGAGGCATACTAGTGACATGTTGTTTTGTCTATGCATTCACACATGTATCATGTTTCCGGTTAATACAATTCTAGCATGAATGATAAACATTTATCATGAAATAAGGAAATAAATAATAACTTTATTATTGCCTCTAGGGCATATTTCCTTGATCTCCCACTTGCACTAGAGTCAATAATCTAGATTACATAGTAATGATTCTAACACCCATGGAGTCTTGGTGCTGATCATGTTTTGCTCGTGGAAGAGGCTTAGTCAGCAGTGCAACATTCAGATCCGTATGTATCTTACAAATCTCTATGTCTCCCACGGACTAAGTCCGGGATGGAATTGAAGCGTCTCTTGATGTGCTTGGTCCTCTTGTGAAATCTGGATTCCTTTGCTAAGGCAATTGCTCGATATTGTCACGGAAGATTTTCATTGGACCCGATGCACTAGGTATGACACCTAGATGGGATATGAACTCCTTCATCCAGACTCCTTCATTAGCTGCTTCGAAGCTGCTATGTACTCCGCTTCACATGTAGATCCCTTCTGGCGCTTTGTTTAGAACTGCACCAAGCGGCTCCTCCGTTTAGTGTAAATCGTATCCGGTCTGCGATTTAGAATAAATGGGATCGGTGTCAACTTGCATCAGCGTAACCGTTTACGATGAGCTCTTTGTCACCTCCATATCTGAGAAACATATCCTTAGTCCTTTTGGTATTTGGGATGTTCTTGACATTTGTCGATGATCCACTCTGGATTACTTTGGTACCTCCTGCTAGGCTTATAGCAAGGCACACATCAGGTCAGTACCAGCATTGCATACATGATAGAGCCTATGGCTGAAGCATAGGAACATCTTTCATTTTCTCTCTATCTTCTGCGGTGGTCGGGCATTGAGTCTTACTCAACTTCACCTTGTAACACGAGGCAAGAACCCTTTCTTTGCTTGATCCATTTGAACTTCTTCAAAATTTTGTCAAGGTATGTGCTTTGTGAAAGTCAATTAAGCGTCTTGATCTATCTCTATAGATCTTAATGCCCAATATGTAAGCAGCTTCACGAGGTCTTTCATTGAAAACTCTTATTCAAGTATCCCTTTATGCTATCGAAATTCTATATCATTTCCGATCAGCAATATGTCATCTACATATAATATCGAAATGCTCTGAGCTCCACTCACTTTCTTGTAAATCTGAGGCTTCTCCAAAAGTGCATACAAACTAAATCTTTGATCACACTATCAGCGTTTATTCTAACTCGAGATGCTTGCACCAGTCCATAGATGGATCATTTTGGAGCTTGCACACTTTGTTAGCTCCTTTGGATCGATAAAACCTTACGGTTGCATCATATACAACTCTTCTTCAGAAATCCATTCGGGAATCGGTCTTTACATCCATTTGCCAAATTTCATAATCATAAAATGCGGCGATTGCTAACATGATTGAGACGGACTTAAGCATCGCTCTGGTGAGAAGGTCTCATCGTAGTCAATCCCTTGAACTTGTCGAAAACCTTTTGCGACAAGTCGAGCTTTATAAACGATAACATTACCGTCGTGTCGGTCTTCTTCTTGAAGATCCACTTGTTTTCTATTGCTTGCCTATCCTCGGGCAAGTCGACCAAAATCCATACTTTGTTTTCATACATGGATCCCATCTCGATTTCATGGCCTCAAGCCATTTTGCGGAATCTGGGCTCACCATCGCTTCTTCATAGTTAGTAGGTTCATCATGATCTAGTAGCATGATTTCGAGCAGGATTACCGTACCACTCAGTGCGGATCTTACTCTGGTTGATCTCGAGGTTACTGCGTAACTTGATCTGAAGTTTCATGATCAACATCATCAACTTCTTCACTACTTGGTGTAGGTGTCTCGAAACCGGTTTACTGACGAACTACTTTCAAGTAAGGGAGAAGGTACTATTACCTCATCAAGTTCCACTTTCCTCCCCTCACTTCTTTCGAGAGAAACTCCTTCTCTAGAAAGGATCCATTCTTAACAGCGAATGTCTTGCCTTGGATCTGTGATAGAAGGTGTACCCAACTGTCTCCTTTGGGTATCCTATGAAGACACATTTCTCGATTTGGGTTCGAGCTTATCGGGTTGAAGTTTTTCACATAAGCATCGCATCCCCAAACTTTAAGAAAGCGACAACTTTGGTTTCTTGCTAAACCATAGTTCATAAGGTGTCGTCTCAGCGGTTTGGCGGTGTTCTATTCGGTGTGAATCGGCCGTCTCTAGAGCATAACCCCAAAGCGATAGCGGTAAATCTGTAAGAGACATCATAGATCGCACCATATCTAGTAAAATCACGATTCTGACGTTCGGACACACCATTACTGTTGTGGTGTTCGGGTGGCGTGAGTTCTTGAAACTATTCGCATTGTTTCAAATGTAGACCAAACTTCGTAACTCAAATATTCACCTCCACGATCGGATCGTAGAAATTTAATTTTCTTATTACGATGATTTTCAACTTCACTCTGAAATTCTTTGAACTTTTCAAGCGTTTCAGACTTATGTTTCATTAAGTAGATATACCCATATCGCTTAAGTCATCTGTGAAGGTGAGAAAATAACGATATCCATACGAGCCTCAACATTCATCGGACCACATACATACGTATGTATGATTTCCAACAAATCTGTTGCTCTCTCCATAGTCTGGGAGAAGCGGTGTTCTAGTCATCTTGCCCATGAGGCGCGGTTACATAAGTGCCAAGTGATTCATAATCAAGTGACTCCAAAAGTCCATCGGTATGGAGTTTCTTCATCGCTTTACGATATGACCTAAGCGGCGATTGCCACAAATAAGTTGCACTATCATTATCAACTCTGCATCTTTTGGTTTCAACATTATGAATATGTGTATCACTACTATCGAGATTCATCAAAAATAGACCACTCCTCAAGGGTGCATGACCATAAAGATATTACTCATATAAATAGAACAACCATTATTCTCGATTTAAATGAATAACCGTCTCGCATCAAACAAGATCCGGATATAATGTTCATGCTCAGCGAGGCACCAAATAACAATTATTTAGGTCTAAAACTAATCCGAAGGTAGATGTAGAGGTAGCGTGCCGACCGCGATCACATCGACTTTGGAACCATTTCCCAGCGCATCGTCACCTCGTCCTTTGCGAGTTAAGCAATCTATAGTCCTGTTTGAGTTGCAAATATTAGCAGAGACCGGTATCAAATACCAGGTGCTACTCGAGCTCTAGTAAGGTACACATCAATAACATGTATATCACATATACCTTTGTTCACCTTGCCATCCTTCTTATCCGCCAAATACTTGAGGCGGTTCCGCTTCCATGACGATCGCTTGCGGTAGAAGCACTCGATTTCAGGCTTAGGTCAGACTTGGGTTTCTTCTCTGACGACAACACTTGCTTGTTTTTCTTGAAGTTCCTTCTTCTTCCCTTTGCCTTTCTTCTTGAAACTAGTGGTCTTATTGACCATCAACACTTGATGCTCCTTCTTGATTTCTACCTCCATGAGCCTTTAGCATTGCGAAGAGCTCAGGCGTAGTCTTTACTAACCCTTGCATATTATAGTTCATCACGAAGCCTTTGTAGCTTGGTGGCGGTGATTGAAGAATTACATCAATGACACAATCATCCGGAAGATTAACTCCCAATTGTGTCAAGTGATTGTAGTACCCGGACATTACGAGTATATGCTCACTAACAGAACTATTCTCCTCCATCTTGCAGCTATAGAACTTATTGGAGACTTCATATCTCTCAATCCGGGCATTACATTTGGAATATCAACTTCAACTCTGGAACATCTCATATGCTCCATGGCGTTCAAAAGCGTCGTTGAAGTCCGGTTCTAAGCCGTAAAGCATGGCACCTTGAACTATAGAGTAGTCATTAGCTTTCTTTGTGCGAGCGTTCTGCGTAAATCGATTGCATCGACATCGGGCTGTCACCTAGCGGTGCATCGGGGCGTAACTCTTACGTGCAGCAATGAGGATGATCCTCAAATTCGGACCCGTCCGTGTAATTGCTACCATCATCTTTCAACTTTGCTTTCTCAAAGAGCATTAAAATTCAACGGAACAACATTACGAGCCATCTATCTACAATCAAACATAAACAAGCAAGATACTATCGGTACTAAGTTCATGATAAATTTAAGTTCAATTAATCATATTACTTAGAACTCCCACTTAGAAAAACATCTCTCTAGTCATCTAAGTGATCACGTGATCCAAATCAACTAAACCATAACCGATCATCACGTGAAATGGAGTAGTTTTCAATGGTGAACATCTTATGTTGATCATATCTACTATATGATTCACGCTCGACCTTTGGTCTCCGTGTTAGAGGCCATATCTGCATATGCTAGGCTGCGTCAAGTATAACGAGTATTACTGCGTGTGCAAAACTGGCTTGCACCGTTGTAGATGGGCGTAGAGCTTATCACACCGATCATCACGTGGTGTATGCAGGCACGACGAACTTTGCAGCGGTGCATACTCGGGAGAACACTTCTTGATAATTTAGTGAGAGATCATCTTATAATGCTACCGTCGATCAAAGCAAGATAAGATGCATAAAGGATAAACATCACATGCAAATCAATATAAGTGATATGATATGGTCATCATCATCTTGTGCCGTGATCTTCATCTCCGGCACCACCATGATCACCATAAATCGGTAGCGACACCTTGATCTCCATCGTAGCATCGTTGTCGTCTCGCCAAACTTATGCTTCTCGACTATCGCTACCGTTTAGTGATAAAGTAAAGCATTACGAAGCGATGCATTTCATACAATAAGCGACAACCATATGGCTCCTGCCGATTGCCGATAACCGGTTACAAAACATGATCATCTCATACAATAAAATATAGCATCACGTCTTGACCATATCACATCACAACATGCCTGCAAAAACAAGTTAGGCGTTCTCTACTTTGTTGTTGCAAATTTTACGTGGCTGCTACGGGCTTAAGCAAGAACCGTCTCACCTCGCATCAAAACCACAGCGATACTTCGTCAAATAGACTCGTTTAACCTTCTCA
>JAHHZJ010003411.1:0-37448 GCA_021437245.1 Aegilops speltoides
TTGAAAGTACTCTCAAAATACACAACACTAAACTACAATTCAAAACCTGCAAAAATCACGACAACCCTAAGCTCCTCCACGATAATTCACAACCTGCCTGACTATTGGGCTGGGGAGAAGCAATCCCTCCTATTCCTCGGTGTGAGCGGGCCAGCCTTGGAAGTGAGACTATGTGAGCAATGAGGGAGAGGATGGCGGGGAAATAGTGTCGTCAAATGACTGCTTTTCTCCTCTTGCGGTTGGGTTCGGTCAAGAAAGAACTCCACCTTCAGCTCGGCATGACACCCTCTGCATGTGACACCCGTAGATTGCTCGATCCTTCAATCTCTGGTGGATGCTCCATACGGATCGATACTCCGCCACCGCTCCCTCCACGATCGGATTCGGTGAATCTGTTTGCTCCCCCATGTGGAGGAGCAGCTCTATGTACTCAAAATCACGAGCCGCCGGGAGAATGTCAGCCTTTTAACAGCTGCGGATGTTTGTACATGGATGTAGCCATCATAGCCTGGGTGGTCCTTGTTGTCAAACCAAGACTGTATCTCTCAACATCCTAGCTAGCTTCACGGGGGTGTGGTCTGCGATCCTCACGTGTCGGTTGTACTCCTCCATAGATCTGCTTCTCCACAGCACCTTCACTTTCGCTTGCGGTGGTTTTGAATGGAAGAGAGAGGAGTAGCGCTGGATTTAGATTAGAAGCGGGAGAGGAAGCGGCGCTGGTTTCAGATTGAGCGAAGAAGAAGGAGAAGGTGATTTTGAAATGGAAGAGAAGAAGGCGGCGCTGAATTTAGATTCGAAAAGGAGAGGCTGGCGATGATTTGAGAGGAGAAGAAGCGGAAGAAGCGCTACGGTCTTGGAAGCCTTTTTTGTTTTGCGTATTTTGGGTCAAAGTTTGACCATGTGTTGTATTTACAAACAAAATGTGAATGCATGTCACAAAAATTATGTCGTTTGGTTGAGTATCTGAATGTACTTTCAAATTATATTATTTTGTGACATGTAACATATATTTTATTTGTGAAAATGATGGTCAATTGTATAAGCCCTCGATGCGGCTATATCTCCCGTGTAGAAGCACGACTTAGAAACATAACCACATTGAAAGCAATGTGCATGTGAGGTAATCTTCACACAACCCAAGTAATACATAAGGGAAAAGAGATACATAGTTGGCTTACAATCGCCACTTCACACAAATACATGAATAAAGCATTACATCATCCGAGATACAATCAAGGTCCGACTACGGAACCAAAATAAAAGAAAGAACCCCAAATCGACAAAGGTCCCCGATGTGACCCAAGCAGGCTCCTCTTGATCAACTAGAGCAGAAACAACACAAAAGGGCAAGATCTTCATCGAGCTCCTCCTTGAGCTTGATTACGTCACTTCTTCATTAACATAGGCACACATGCAAACCGGTTTTGGAAGTGTCACGGTGAGCCACGAGGACTCAACAATCCCATTACCATGGGTATCAAGACTAGCAAAGCTTAATGGGAAAGGAAGGGGTAAAGTGGTGAGGTTGCGGCGACTAAGCATAGATGGTGGCTAACATCATAATGAAGGCGCGAGAGAACAAAGCGGGCAGTCGTGAAGCTAGCAATGATCAAGAGGTGATCTGAACACCTACTTATGTCAAACATAACACGAAACCGTGTTCACTTCCCGGACTCCGCCGAGAAGAGACCATCACAGCTACACCGCAGTTGATCACGTTTTAATTCGGATCAAGTGTCAAGTTATCTACCTGGGACATTAACAAATTCCCATCGCCACATAACGCGGCACACGGCTCTCGAAAGTTTATACCTGCGGTGTCCCAACAGCCCATGACAAGCTCTCGCGATCATCGAAGGAATAGACCTTCACCGAGACACTCCGATCGGACTCGGTATCGGTACATCAAGACATTTAGACAATGGTAAAACAAGACCAGCCAAGACCTCGGCGTCGAAACATCCGATAGTAGGCGCATATCTCGTCTCGAGCCCACGGGATGAGCACTCGTACAACTAGAACCAGCCCTCAAGTTGCCCGAGGTGGTATTGCAAGTGGCTCTAGTTTGGACCAACACTTAGACAAGCATTGGCCGGGGGGCTAAAATAAAGATGACCCTTGGTGTCTTGCGACTCCCAAGGAAAAAAAAAATGGGTGGTGGTGAGGCAAATGGTAAAAGTCAATGTTGGGCCTTCTGGACAAGTTTTATTCAAAGCGAAGTATCGGGGGTCCCATAAATCACCCGACTTAGTTAGGAGCATAAAATCAAGAACATAACTGCAGTGTAGCCGAAACTAGAAGCAAGAAGTGGAACAAAACACGAGGCATAAGGCAGGCCTTCCACCCTTTACCAAGTATATAGATGCATTAATAATATAAGAGATATTGTGATATCCCAACATAAACCACATCCACCATGGAGAATCTTCAACTTCACGCAACTATAGCGCTATAAGAGGAGCTGAGCACAGCGGTAACATAGCCAAACAACGGTTTGCATAGGAATGGTGTCAAAGGTTAGAGGTTCATGGCAATATGGGATGGCTTGGACAAGCAGTGTAATAGGTAGCGCAGCATAGCGAAAAGAGCAAGGCAACTAGCATAGCAATGATAGTAGTGAGATCCGAGGTAGCGGTCATCTTGCACGAAATCCCGCAAGGAAGGAAAGCGAGTCCATGAAGAAGAAGACATGAGAGTGTGGCCGAACAAGCGCGTGAGCGAGCGAATCCTCACGATCATAGCAGAAAGCGAACTAACATGAAGAAGCACACAACATAGGTAAACACACCACACATGAACAAGGCACGATGCACAACAAGCATGATGCATGACCAAGCTACATGAAGCTACTCATGGCAAGAGATAATGCAAACAAGAACAACACATCAAAGCAAAGTTTAAATGAAGTAAGAACAACATATAACAATTCAGTAAGTCCTCATATGCAAATTTCGAAATTGGTCCAGAACTGAATAAACCTTATGTTCAAGTTGTTAAACAGCAAGTTAAAGATCACCAAGATGATCTACAAAATTCTAGTCAAGTTACATATAAAGTTCATTAGATTGAGACTCACGGCCTAGAAAGATATGAGCAAAACAAGTTAAACATGGCATTGATGCAAAATGCACCCAAACATCAAGCAAACACACCAAAACAAGGATGCAACATGATAATATGAAGCTACATGCAAAAACAAGCAAGTTTCATATAGAGCACACTCAAAAGCAGAACAGACAGCAGGTGACACACACACTATACAAGTCATAGCGACAATCTGTCCAAAAGCAGTGACTAGGCATCTTACAAGCATCAAAACAACAAGCTACATCATCCCAACATAATAACAAAAGGCATGGGCATGAAGTACCGTAAAGCATAACAAAACATGAACAACGAGCTATCTCCGAAATCACTAGAACATGCTCAAAAAGACATGGAGATATTGCAAGTAATAACAGTTTAGGACTTTAGTAGAAATAACATCGAGTTGCAATGTTTAGAGCTATCAAACAACATGTTACGAGGAACTTATCATGGCAAACAAAGGCATGGCATGAATCTACTAATAGCATATATCAAAAGACCCTTACTGACCATGAGCCAAAAAGGCATAGAAAATATGATGGCACCCATGTAAACATAGCAAGTTATATTCTGATTTCAACATGGCGGAACAACAATAAGTAGGCATGTTAGTGAGCTGAACCACTCACTACAGAGCAATACATGGCATGGCAAGGCAACCAACAGTGAAGAAGGCATGTTTATGAAGCTAAGCATGGCAAGAGCAAGGTCATAACATACGGATCAACTTCTAGCGACCTCGTGAAAATTGAATCTCATGCAAACAATCTGTCGGAAACATTTTCAAGCAACTTTGGAGCAAGAAATGAACATGTTCCAGCAGGCTATAATTGCAACCAAGAGCATGAATGGATAGAGCAAGACATGTATATCAAAACATGTTTATAGAGCATCTCCAGATTATGCATAGAATGATTAGTAGAAGCATGTTAACATGGCATCAAAATATAACGAGAATCTGTCGGAAAAAAGCAACAGCAACTACCCTACTTTACAAACTTGATGCACTCAGCACACAACTCACAAAAATACATAGTCAACACTCCTGGAAAGATGGCATGGCATAGTCCAACATTCATGTAGAGCTCATACTCATAGGATGCACATAAATCATGGCAAAAATGATAAAAGCGACCAAGTTATAGCGGTTTGATGAATTAACATCTGAAGCACTCTTCCAACAGCATTTAGGACATCAAGATGAGCTCAAATGAAAATGATGCAATGGAATGAAATGATGTACTTTCGTCGAAGCGAACAATTTGACATATTACATGCTGAAAGCGGACTCTGAATGCGAAGATGTGATGCGATGAAAATGGCATGAAAATATTAGAATCACAGGGACTTGGCGGTTTTAGGAGTCAACCTTAAAGTTTACGGCAATCGAGCAGCAGGCTCTCATGGTCGAGGCCGAGGAGGAGAGATGGCCCGGAAGCCCAGGCCCGGAGGAGGCCGAGATGGAGCCAGATCGGTCGCTCCAAACCGAATCGGCCGGAGAGATCCATGAATGACAAGCCTTAGAGGCAGCGCAAAGGCAGCCAACCTTGGCCAACATGATGAGGGCAGTGGCCGCGAAGTAGCCTGGCAATGCAGTAACCGCCCACCGAGGCGGCTGGCGAGTGAGGAGCAGTGGCATGGGAGATAGCCCGTGAGCAAAATCTGGCTGTGTAATAATGGCAGCATGGTCAGCAAGCCAGCCAGCAAGGGCAGCGCTTGTGTGGCTCCCACATAAGGTGTGTGGATAAAGCCATGAACTGGATGAGCATGTGTACAATGCGTGAAGAGAGAGAGGTGAGGTGGCCTTGGTGGGATTAAGCGGCGTGGAAATGGTGATGGCGCTTTGATTAAACAGCAACGTGTCCGTGCAGACATGTCCAGTGAGTGGACATGTCGATGGTGTGAGAGAAAGTTAGGCTAAGGGTTTGAATTACTTGATTTTGAGAAGGCCATATTTATAGGTGAGGAGAGCTAGGAGAGTCCAAATGAGTGCGGTTTGACCCGCGGTCGTGATCGACGAGCCAAAACATGGAGGGAGTTTAGTGGGTTTAGGCCACTTTGGAAGGGTGTTGGGCTGCAAACAAAAAGGGCTTCTGATTTACCAGTTAACAGTTGGAGTATCAAGCGACCTCAAATGGTAAGAAACTTGTGAGGATCTACGGTGCTATACCAAGGCCGCTTGGCAAACCTCGAGGCCATTCGAGAAAGTTTAATACCCGCTCAAGCAGGAGAGAGAAAGAAAGGGCGGCGGATGACATAGGAGTGCGGATTACCAAAGCAGACCTGACAGGAAAAACTCGGATGCATGAGGCGAACATGTATGCAAAATAGATGCACATGATGACATGATAAAATGCAAATGATGACATGGCAAAGAAAAACATAAACAAATGACATAGCAGCAGCAATGAATAAGCTGGCGGACACACAATATTGAATCAAGAGCGTTACAACACTCCACCACTCTGAGAGGATCTTGTCGAGAGTTCTAGAGATGTACCGGAGGAAAAGCGGAAGAGGAAGTGGAGAGTAAAGCTAAGTTTAGCTTCTTTGACGAGCATTGGTATGAACCACGAGACCTTGAGAGGTTGAGCAATTTAAAAAGAAAAGAGTACAACGTGAGGATGAGCGAGATTACAAACAATCCCGTAGAAAAGAGAAACAAAAAGAATTCCACTTTGAGAACTTGAAGGTTGAAAGAACATGGAAATAAAGAGCTTCACGAGATGAAAATAATATGACCACATGGGTATATGAAGATAGCCAAGGAACAAAGAATGGAGAATTTGGATAGCTCTCCGGTGAAAAGAGAAGAAAACTTGATGAGATGAAGAAAAGATATTGAAGAGATGATACAACACTCAGGTTAAATGGATAAGCACGAAAAACACGATCCTCACAAAAAGCGAGATGATGAGTGAAAAGGCAACATCACAATGCCTCCAAAATGAAGAAGAATAGAAGAAAGATCATTGGAATAAAAGAAGCGGAGAAGAAATGCCAACTTCAGCACAATTGGGCTCGGAAAGCACCCTTCCAAGAGCGGTTAGAATGGAGTTGTTGGAAACCAACAACGAAAAAGAACAAACTTGTTGTGGGCTTATGAGACACATCTCAAAATGAAGAGGTGACAACGGCCACTAATGAAATCATTGATTGCTTGAGATCAACGAAGAGATGAAAAACCTCTTCATGCGAGAGGATAGGAGAAGACTTCGGATCATTGATAAGCACCATAATAGCAACATTCCTTAGGGAAGGCTTTAGGTGAAATCACGACACAAGATAAATCAACGAAGAGATTGATGGATTTAAAATACCTCATTCTTGACAATATGTGAATCATGAAACATGAAGAAAGCCATCGAAATGACATAACACCACACGAAGAGATAAGGTTAGGAAGAATTGCACTTTGAATGCAAGATGAAGAATGCTTGAACTCCTCAAAACAAAACATGTGTTGAGCACCATGTTTATTTTGAAGTATAGCTTGGCGGGTCATAACTTCAAAAAGAAACTTGAAGAACAATTGAAGAATAGAAAGGAATCCTTGACGAACCACCATGTAGAGGCCTCCATGAAGAACTCCGGTCATAAAAAGGATGAATAAAGAGAAGAAAGCTTGAAAACACAAGGTGAAACTGCGATGATTTAGAAAGAGCTTCATGACGAGATAATTGAGAGCTTGGAACTCGAAAAAGGAAAGATGAAACACTAGAACAGGTATTACTTCATCATAAGACAATCTCCGGAAGAAAAAGAATTAATCACTTGGATGAAACAAGAACAAGAATTATGTTATGCTTATCCTTCACCAATTGAATTGATGACAATCCACGGATTTGGCATACTACTTATTCTCGTAGAAAGGATTAAAAGAGATATATAGAAGAAACTTGAGGAAGGTCTTCATGAACCACGGTAGGATTGAAAAGAACGAATGAATTGATATAGATGATTGAACGATGAGCCGAAGGAAGAAATCTTGAACGAACCACCGTAGAATTGAAAATGATCGGAAGTAAGGGGTGCATCACGGTAAGAATTAGCAAATGAGCGAAAGATGCTTGAGGACAAACTAGATACATGAGAGCGAAGAGATCATGAGGCTGATTAGAAGGTATTTGAATGATGCATGGTAAGATTTAGAGAATGATAAGCTGACGGTGAGAATGAATAAACAGGAATTGATGAACTCGGGATGACAAATGAGAGAACTCCTTGAATATCTCGGATGGGTGAAAAAAAGATTCTCTACATAAAACAATTATGAGAGGATGGCAACAAAGCTAGCACCATGAATCTTGAAGAGATAGAGGCAAGATTAAAGAAGAAACTCTTCTTCGGTCTTCAAATGATGAGAATGACAACGCGAAACACCACCAAGAATTATTGAGGCACCGGCGGAAGAATCAAAAGCGAAGAGGTTGAGCCAACTATGAAAAAGAATTTGAAAGATCTTGGAGAAGGCATGTGGTGATGAAAATTCATTCTTCGTCAAATTTGGAGAAAAGAATTTAGGATAGCTAGGAATAATTAGAAGAAGTCGAGGTAAGATCACAGGAAAAAGACACATGGGTTAGGGCCCACTCAAAAAACACCGTTGAAAAGATTTAAAAGAGATGTTGCGGTTGAATTCGTAAGACTTGAATGGAGATACCAATCTCGAAAAAGATTGAGTGAATGCGGAGTGGAAACACGAATCTTTGAGATATCTTGAGCACTCTGGAATAACAAATAGCGGGAAGTAGAATGATAATAAGGTTACTTGCAGTGCGAAAGCGATGAAAGCGAGGAGGAGATATGATGAATATCAGCTTGAATTGGATCCATAGGAGAAAAGAAACAACAATGAAGGATGATGAACTTGAAGCTGTTGAGCATCTTCATGGGAAATCACGGATAAGAACATTGATTGAAAAGAGTGAAGAGACTTCACATGAATAAATGGACACTGATTAAAAAATCTGTCCTTGAGAGATAAAAAGGGTGGGAGGGGCGGAAAACAAAAGACAACTTGGGATGGATGGAACAAGCCGCCGTTGAGAAAACTTAGAATTGATCTTGCGGATGGGAGAAAATGATGGGATCCACTTGAAGAGAAACGCGCGGTAGGAAATGAGTTGACATGACAAAATCAATGATCAAAAGTTAGTATTCACATAGAAATATGAAGAACACCATTTAGGAAAGGTATGGATTCAACATTTGACTTTGAAGCAACTCGAATACCACAAATAAAACAAAACAAAGTTTGGCTTGCGGAATAAGCGGAACAAACATATGATAGAGATTTAGTCCAAAGTTTTAGGTGGTGGGGCCTACAGGCTCAATCGTCAAGCACCATCATGTACAAGGCAGTGCACATGACATCTGAAGCGTCCCGAGTCGGCATTGCCAAGGACTCTTTAAGACACAGCAGGAAGCCACTGTAAAACCAACTAGTGAATAAGGCGGACCACTAGGCGTGAACCCCAATTTCATATCATACATCCGTGGGAAAGATATCCTAAGAGCTACTTGAATTCCCACCTATTAAACTCCCGAAACTTTACGGTTATGCAATGCGGTGTTGGGGATACGAGGAGAGCAATATATCTCACCAAACTAACAATCCCTACATCCAATTGTATCCATCCGTCAACACATAACAAGAAACCTTGAAATCGTGTACCTCAACCTTGAAAAGCATCCGTTATCTGAGTCATGGCAATACTCGTACTCACCTCGATCTTTTGGGTTAGGCGGGGTTATCTCACAACAACTGCATAAAAGAGATTTTCGATGTCGGTACTAAACTTCGGGTATTCAGGCGCAGCGATAAAATTATGGCGACAACACCTCGGAGCTCAACTCCACGGAACCTTTACCACAACCCTAAATGTCGGGGGAGCACCAAGACAATGTTGTCATCATAAAACCATGAACGATTCTAAGATACCAGCGTGATCCTAAAAATTTTTAGTGAAATTTGAGAAGAGGAAAGTCGAAACTCTCGTGAGGATACCTCACGGAAGCGGCGAAGGGAGTGAGGAGTAAAAAATTCTAACTCTCCGATATATAATCCTAAATGACTCAAAACATTTTCTAGACACAACTCGGCGCTAAAAGCGATCAGCGGTGGGGCTCCTAAGGTGAGGGATGGCTCGATTACCAACTTATGCGCCCTCGATGCGGCTATATCTCCCGTGTCGAAGCACGACTTAGAGCATAACCGCATTGAAAGCAATGTCATAAGTGAGGTAATCTTCACACAACCCATGTAATACATAAGGGAAAGAGATACATAGTTGGCTTACAATCGCCACTTCACACAAATACATGAATAAAGCATTACATCATCGAGGATACAATCAAGGTCCGACTACGGAACCAAAATAAAAGAAAGAACCCCAAATCGACAAAGGTCCCGATCGACCCCAACTGGGCTCCTCTTGATCAACTAGAGCGAAACAACACAAAGGGCAAGATCTTCATCGAGCTCCTCCTTGAGCTTGATTAAATCACTCTTTCGATAACATAGGCACACAAACTGGTTTTGGAAGTATCTGGTGAGCCGCGAGGACTCGGCAATCCCATTACCATGGGTATCAAGACTAGCAAAGCTTAATGGGAAAGGAAAGGGGTAAAGTGGTGAGGTTGCGGCGACTAAGCATGTGATGGTGGCTAACATCATAAAGAAGAAGCGAAGAAACAAAGCGGGCAGTCGTGAAGCTAGCAATGATCAAGAGGTGATCACGAACACCTACTTCGTCAAACATAACACGAAACCGTGTTCACTTCGGACTCCGCGAGAAGAGACCATCACTGACTACACACCACGGTTGATGCGTTTTAATTCGGATCTGGTGTCAAGTTATCTACAACGGGACATTAACAAATTCCCATCTGCCACATAACAGCGAGCACGGCTCTCGAGTTTATACCCTGCGGGGTGTCCCAACAGCCCATGACAAGCTCTCGCGATCATCGAAGAATAGACCTTCACCGAGACACTCCGATCAGGGCTCGGTATCCGGTACATCAAGACATTTAGACAATGGTAAAACAAGACCAGCAAGACCTCCGGCGTCGAAACATCCTGATAGTGTGCATGCGTATCTCGTCTCGAGCCACGGACGGATGAGCACTCACATACAACTAGAACCAGCCCTCAAGTTTCCCGGTGGTGGCTGCAAGTAGCTCTAGTTTGGACCAACACTTAGACAAGCATTGGCCGGGGCTAAAATAAAGATGACCCTTGGGATCTTGCTGACTCCCAAGGGAAAAAATAGGTGGTGGTGAGGCAAATGGTAAAAGTCAATGTTGGGCCTTCTTGGACAAGTTTTATTCAAAGCAAGCTGTCGGGGGTCCCATAAATCACCCGACGCGTTAGGGACACAAAATCCGGGAACATAACACCGGTATGGCCGAAACTAGAGCGGCAAGAGTGGAACAAAACACCGGGCATAAGGCGAGCCTTCCACCTTTACCAAGTATATAGATGCATTAATAATATAAGAGATATTGTGATATCCCAACATAAACCACATCCACCATGGAGAAATCTTCAACTTCACGCAACTAGCAGCAGCTATAAGAGGGAGCTGAGCAAGCGGTAACATAGCCAAACAACGGTTTGCATAGGAATGGTGTCAAAGGTTAGAGGTTCATGGCAATATGGGATGGCTTGGACAAGCGGTAATAGGTAGCGCGACATAGCGAAAGAAACGAGCAACTAGCATAGCAATGATAGTAGTGAGATCGAGGGTAGGCGGTCATCTTGCACGAAATCCATAAGGAAGAGAGAGCGAGTCCATGAAGAAGAAGACAAAGCCAGGTGAAGCCAAACCAAGCGTGAGCGACGAATCCTCACGAGCTTGACAAAGCGAGGAACTAACAAGAAGAAGCACACAACATAGGTAAACACACCACACATGAACAAGGCATGATGCACAACAAGCATGATGCATGACCAAGCTACATGAAGCTACTCATGGCAGAGATAATGCAAACAAGAACAACACATCAAGGCAAGAAGTTTAAATGAAGTAAGTAAACAACATATAACAATTCGGTAAGTCCTCATATGCAAATTTCGAAATGGGTCAGAACTGAATAAACCTTATGTTGAAGTTGTTAAACAGCAAGTTAAAAGATGCACCAAGATGATCTACACGAAATTCTAGTCAAGTTACATATAAAGTTCATTAGATTGAGACTACGGGCTAGAAGATATGAGCAAAACAAGTTAAACATGGCATTGATGCAAAATGCACCCAAACATCAAGCAAACACACCAAAACAAGGATGCAACATGATAATATGAAGCTACATGCAAAACAAGCAAGTTTCATATAGAGCACACTCAAAAGCGACAGCGTTGCAACACACACACACTATACAAGTCATAGCGACAATCTGTCCAAAACTTGACAACTAGGCATCTTACAAGCATCAAAACAACAAGCTACAGCATCCCAACATAATAACAAAAAGGCATGGGCATGAAGTACGTACGTAAAGCATAACAAAACATGAACACTGAGCTATCTCCAGCGAAATCACTAGAACATGCTCAAAAAAGACATGGGGATATTGCAAGTAATAACAGGTTTAGACTTTAGTAGAAATAACATCGAGGTTGCAATGTTTAGAGCTATCAAACAACATGTTACAGGAACTTATCATGGCAAACAAAGGCATGGCATGAATCTACTAATAGCATATATCAAAAGACCCTTAGTGACCATGAGCCAAAAAGGCATAGAAAATATGATGGCACCCATGTAAACATGGCAAGTTATATTCTGATTTAAACATGGCGGGAACAACAATAAGTAGGCATGTTAGTGAGCTCGAAACACTCACTACAGAGCAATACATGGCATGACAAGGCAACCAACAGTAGAAGGCATGTTTATGAAGCTAAGCATGGCAAGAGCAAGGTCATAGCATACGGATCAACTACTAACGACCTGTGAAAATTGAATCTCATGCAAACAATGCATGGGGAAACATTTTCAAGCAACTTTGGAGCAAGAAATGAACATGTTCCAGCAGGCTATAATTGCAACCAAGAGCATGAGTGGATAGAGCAAGACATGTATATCAAAACATGTTTATAGAGCATCTCCATATTATGCATAGAATGATTAGTAGGAGCATGCTAACATGGCATCAAATATATACAGAATCTGTCAGGAAAAATGGCAAGCAACTATCCTACTTTACAAGCGATGCACTCAGCACACAAGTCACAAAATACATGGTCAACACTCCTGGAAAGATGGCATGTCCTAGTCCAACATTCATGTAGAGCTCATACTCATAGGATGCACACATAAATCATGGCAAAAATGTTAAAAGCAGCAAGTTATCATGGTTTTGATGGAATTAACATCTGAAGCACTCTTCCAACAGCATTTCGGGCATCAAGATGATCTCAAATGAAAAAATGATGCAATGGAATGAAATGATGTACTCGTCGAGGCGAACAATTTGACATATTATCGCCGCTGAAAGCGGACTACGGGTGCGAAGATGTGATCACGATGAAATGGCATGAAAATGTTAGAATCACAAGGGACTTAGATTTCAGGAGGTCGACCTTAAGGTTTGCTTACGGAAATCGAGGCAGCGGGCTTCGCGGAGTAAAGCGAGAGGAGAGATGCGGAGGCAGGCCGGAGGAGAAGCGAGATGGGCGGATCCGTCGCTCCCGGCCGAATCGGCCGGAGGAATCCAGCAGTGGGCGGGCGGCCTTGGCGATGGCCGTGGCAGCCTGGGCAGCATGACCAGCAGTGAGGCGATGGCGAAAAGCGTCCGCCTTTATGCATAACCGGTGGCGAAGCGGCGAGGCACGTGCCGGCGAGCCTTGAGATAGTGGCCCGGCAGGTGAATCTGTGGCAGTGGAATCTTGTAGCAAGAGATCAGTCAGCGCGGTACCAGACCGAGGTTCGGCGCCAGTAACCGGCAGCTCGCAATGCGGCAGCAGATCTGCCCCGCGGCAAATGATACGCCATGGCGGCAATGGTGGAGAAGAAGGTGAGTGGTAGCGGTGGGGATTGGCAATGGCGAAGCGGTGGCGTGTAGCGCTGATTAGCCAGCGAGCGTGTCCGTGGCGGACATGTCCGTGGCGACTGGACATGTCCGTGGCCTTGAGAGGATTTAGCTAGGGTTTGGGCTGCGGGATTTTTCGGGTGAGGAGCCACATATTTATAGGTAGAGGAGCTAGGAGAGTCAAATGAGGTGCGGTTTTCGTACCTTGATCGTGATCGAACGACCGAAAACATGGAGGAGTTTGGTGGGTTTTAGGCCACTTTGGAAGGGTGTTGGGCTGCAAACAAAAAGAGGGCTTCTGATTTACCGGTTAACACGTTGGAGTATAAACGACCTCAAATGGCACAAACTTGTGAGGCGGTCTACGGTGCTATACCAAGGCAGCTTGGCAAACCTCAAACCATTCCGAGAAATTTAATACCGCTCTCTAACAGGAAGAGAAGAAAGGGCCGCCGGATGACATAGGGTGCGGATTACCAAAGCAGACCATGGGGAAAAGGCTCGGATGCATGAGCGAACACGTATGCAAAATGAAATGCACATGATGACATGATAAAATGCAAATGATGACATGGCAAGAGCAACCATAAGCAAATGACATGGAAACGGCTGGCGAATAAGCATGTCGGACACAGCGCATGACGAATCCGAGGCGTTACATGAATTATGACCCGAATAAAAGGGAGACTAGTTAATGTGGGGTTGCTTTCTTAATTGAAGGTAAATTGATTTTGATCCGGATCCACTGTAGCGCCCGCTTCTCTCAATCAATCCTAAATCGACTGCCTTACGCTCCTCTCCCTCTTCTCCATTGCAAAACCACCTCCTCTCATCCATCATCTCCATTCCAAAACCACCGTCTCGCCTCTCCCTCTTCTCCATTGCAAAACCACCCCCTCTCCTCTCCATCATCTCCATTCCAAAACCACCATCTCGCCTCTCCCTATTCTCTATTGCAAGACCACCATCTATCCTCGCATCTTCCAAAGCTAGCAGCAGACCACTCAGAAGGACATCGATGGAGGATCACGGCTAACAAATCGAAGGCGGTGTAGCGGCGGCGCATGACAGATGTAGCTTGAGTTGAAGGAGATCCTTACTTGGTTTTGACAATGAGTGGGAATTTCAAGAACGGTGAGGCCATGTGGCAATGTATGCGAAAAAAAAGCGAGGCAATGGCGATGGTGGCGATGTACTCCTCGGCGGCGATCCACGCGCTTGATCCGTCGAGTTCATCGAGTATCTCTATGGGCGATGGAAGCGAAACAGTTGCCAAGTCGAAAGTCGGCGGAGTGGTGGGCGCGTCTGGTCGGTCGAGCACCGGAGGATAATGAATCGATCGAGTCGGTGTGCCATTTGTGAGGTGCGAGAGCTAAGCGATGACAGCGAGGGTATTCATTCTCCCAACTGCGAAAGCGAGGCGGATGGCACGACGTTAACTTCCACCATTCTCCACGGTTCCCTCGATGCTCGCCTCTCGTTTCACTTGGTGGCGGTAGGGTTTTTAAGGTAAGTTTCGCACTAGCCTAATCTTCCATCACTCATGCTTACAATAAGTGTGACATTAAATCTGAAAATCATGCTTACAATCATCTCAAAATCTTGCTGCAATTACCCTAAAATAGCTCTGGACCTTTGGGTCAAGTTGTGACCTTTGTGTACAAATAAAGAAAAAATAGATTAGTGCTTCTTTGAGGAAAAGGTACTCCCTAAGCTGTAATATAAGCTACTAGTATTTGGTTAGAGGATTTCTTTGTCGAGAAAGATCCAGATCCATGAGAGGCGCCACACATCCCTTGGTAGTGGTGGATGCCAATGCATGCATGGATCATGGTTGGTGTCGGTAATTTTTACTTAGCACTCGCACTCTGCATATATGCGGTTCCATCCGTACATTTGTGCAGTTCCACAGAATCTGATAGAATAACCACTGTTTGCTGGATAATGAAAAAGCGTGATTACATTATAGTGGCACTAGTTGATGAAACATGCACTAATAAATAGAAGAAAATATTGCGATAGTATCATAGTATGCCATCTGCGAGGCGAGATGGGTCTGCGATGCCTCTCTGCGATGCGCCTCATATTGAAATCATTAAGTCTCCCGATACACCTTACGCGATGATGAACATTGGTATGGCGGTGAGTACAAGGAGGGGCCTTGAGACATTCAATCTCTATTTTTGTGAAGATCAACTAAAATTAAGCACCAGTTTGCGAGAAAGCAGCTTAAACATTAACAGCGGGACTAGTTGATGAAACATATACTAACAACGAGAAGCACTTTTTATCTACATTGGAAATGAAATGATAGATAGGACACTCGCTCTACTTTAATTGTATTATTATTTCATTTTATCGGTGACACTAGGAATTGACGCAAGTGGCAAACAAAAGGTGTCTGCGTCGTCATAATGATGGGCAGGGGTGCTTAGGCCAGGATCTTGGTGGCCCTTCAGGTCCCTATCTCCCCCACGATGTTTTGTGGTAGCATTTGGGTTGTAATCAAACTTGGTCAAAGTGGTCTTTTGTGTCCCCCTACCCTGCCTAGCTTATGTGGCCGAACTTGTCTCTGCTAGTACTCGGTCCCGTTCTAGTAGTAGTTAAATTCTTGCCAGTTTACTTGAGATGTTGTCGGGATAATGGTTACTGTATTGTTGGTTTTTCTTTAATGAAATCGGAGGCACTAAGCGGTGCCAAAACATTACTCAAATTATTAGTGCCACTAGATTAAGGTGCAAAATAAAAACATTACTTTGCTTTATCATGGCGATTGCAAAATAGTAGCTGAAAGCGGAGACTCAACATGCATGATCTTTTGCAAGCAGTCGGACAAAAAGAACATACCTCGTGATGGGAACCATATACGTAGTCAATGCCATCGTGAAGGATGACACGATCACTAACATGGATGATTCAATTCATGGGACCTTTTAGTGCAGTTCACCTAAAATGAAGCAATGTCCATGAGCTAGCAACATCTTCTTCTTCTTTTTTAAGAAAAGGGCTCCAACCCGGTTCCATTTCCATCGAGCGAAACCACAGGGCCTATTCTTCATTAGTTGCAATAAAATTGAGCAAGATCAAGGTTGGTTGTGAAGCTCTGGAATGTTCAACTATAATTTGGATATCATTTATGCGAGTTCAACTAAGATTAAGTGTGAAATGTATATCCCTGTTTTTACTAAAAAGTGGAAAGGAGGGTGACTAATAAGTGATGAAACATACATCAAATGAAAGAAGCATGTTCCTTATCACGAATGGCAATCCTACAAGGACATTAGCAATTTCTAAGCGACAACATTGCTAGAATATTAGTGTTGGCATTAGGATTAACTATGACAACCGTTAAATATGACATTACTTTAATGGTGCCATTGCTTCATTTACCACAACATTACATTAACTTCTTTCTGAGTGGTATTTGGAGCGCGGGAAGTAGGAGGACTAGGGCGAGTTGCATTTGTAACAAAAAAGCAACTTATCTTAATGGGAAATTTAGCGGGACATGAAAAAAGAATTGCCATTGATTCATATTCTTTGGAGGCATTACATTGAAAACAACATTGGTTTAACGTGTCCTTACTTTTAATAGTCTGTTGCTACATTTTACCGTGGCATTACATAAAAAGTGGCTCGGGGGCAATAAACACGAGAACATGATATCAGGTTGGTCCCATTTTTTATTAAGTATAGCCACCTTATCTTGTGTGAGGCTAGCAAATCTAGTCTGGACTTACTCTTGACTGTCCCTAGTCCCCACTTTCCTTCCTTTTCAACCAATAGATCGGGTTTATATCGAGTTTGTACTGCGTTCCCTTTATTTCCCTATTAGACCTAGAGACAGGTTGGATAGCTAGTCTACTGCTACTTTAAACCCTATGGGATTGTCAAACCGGCGGATCTGAATGGGGTCCAGGCTGTGCGTCTAAGCCCGGATGGTAACGGAGAGACAAGGGACACGATGTTTTACCCATGTTGGGCCCTCTCGATGGAGTAAAACCCTACTCTGCTTGATTGATATTGATGATATGGGTAGTACAAAGTGCATCTACCACGAGATCAAGGAGGCTAAACCTAAAGCTAGCCTATGGTATGATTGTTGTAATGGTTGTTGTCCTCTGGACTAAAACCCTCCGGTTTAGACACGGAGAGGGCTAGGGTTACAGTCGATTACAATGGTAGGAGATCTACATATCCGTGTATCCAAGCTTGCCTTCCGCCAAGAAAGTACCATCCAGGACAGGGGCGAAGTCTTCAATCTTGTATCTTCATAGTCTTGGAGTCAGAAATTTGTGATGATAGTCCATTTGTCTGGACACCCCTAGTCGGGACTCCCTCGGTAGCCTGAACTAGGCTTCAATGGCGATGAGTCCGGTAGCATATTGTTTGGCATTGCAGGCGAGTTCCTCCTCTGAATAATTCATAGAAGATCGTGAACACCAGGATAGTGTCGGCTCTGCGCAAAATAATTTCCACATTCCACGTAGAGAGAATAATATGTACACAAGTTCAATCTGTGGCGTATTTTGTGGCATGGCGTTCGCCACTACCAAGCCTTTACTTGAATCGTTTTTATTATACCACCTCGGTAGCGTTTAGCGGCGGTTTCAACCAGCACGTCTTCGTCGACGGAGATCGTGTTCCCCTTATTCGGATTCCCATCAATATGGGCGTGGGTAACCCAACGCGCCATTGATGGTGGCGCTTAGGAGATAGCGAGTTTTACGGTGAGTGGGGACGCATAGTCTTAATGCGCCCATATATGAGATATAGGATCCACCTTTTACCTCGCCTTCTTCCTCCTTTGCCTATCCATCTCCGGAGCACTCGAGCTCAAGCAGCCAAGCCGCATCTCGTCTCAACCTTCTCAGTCATATGCAGGTGGGAGGCAAGTGGTTGGCTTCCTCCGTTATGGAGGACCACATCAAGCTACTGGCGGCGCGATACCTGTCCGGCGACGCCGGCACCATTGCCCAGGCAAGGGGCAGCTCATCCCACCACCAGGCCCCATGAGGAAGGTCGTATTCCTTCCCTTCCTCCGTGGTGGGATTCCCATTGCATCCCCGCCGTCCAGGGGCTCATGTACTACTACGGCCTAGACTTCCCACGATCTGGCGCCAAACTTCATCCTCAACATCTGGCGTTTATAAATGGGTAATGCAGAAACAACTTCCTGCATCCGGCCCCTTGAAACTTGGCTCAAGACCTTCAATGTCACGCGAAAGGTAGTGAAAGAGTCAAAAGCGGTGTCACGAGCGCCGTGGTGGGCAAGATGCTAGCGTCATACAGCTCGAAGGGGTCTTCGTGGGAGTCCATCAAAGCGGCTGTCAGGGTAGTTCATCCATCACCGCATATGACCCTAAATAGGCGTGGCCCCGAGAGTTGAGATCTGGTATCCCTATGCAGCTCACCTCACAGAAGAGAAGGAGCTTGCTATGGGCAGATTCGGAGGCTGACGAGACTCCGATCTGTCTCAGGACCTGGTGAACAAAAAGCTTGAGGCTTGTCGATGTGATCGAGTCATGCTCATCCGCCGGATTCTCCCGCCAACTCTTGAGCCTTTAATTTGTGGGAGTTCAATCCAGCCTGACCTGGACCCTAAGCGGGCTATTGACCTGACGTCTGAAGATGCTTGGAGGGTGCTGTTCAAAAGCGGAGAAGCCCTGCGTCATGACAGAACCCATGATTCGGCACCAAGCGCCCGGCCGAGAGGTAAGCTTTGTTATCCTCTATGGGATACTTACCTTCCTTCACAATTTAATTTTATGTGGGATCTAAAACTCCCAATGCCTTTGACAGGATTGGCGAGAAGGCGTCGTAGGATAGGTGGGCTGTCGGCTCCCCTTCGAAGACCAAGCGGGCCTTGGGTTCCTTGAGGTTGCTAATCAAGACACTTTATGTGGTGCCGGAGAAAGAAGGCCAAGAAGAAGGCAGCGGGAACTCAAAAGAAGTTCCGGCGCCGAATGTCTCGGACTCATCGTCAGATGGCTCGACGGCGAACTCCTCCCGAAGATGAGGAGGAGAAAGAGGACTCTCCGGAGGATAAAAGGAAAGGAAGGCTTCCCCAGCAGAGAGGCGAAGGAATCAGAGGAAGGACCCTTCCCGAGACGAATCGCCCAGCATGAGCGTTGGCGGCGACGAGTGGCCCTCAAAGGGCCAGGCCTCCGGCAAGATCGTAAGTATTTGGATTCTGAATGGTTTATAATTTCTCTTTTTGCGTCGCCATAGTGTCCTTCGATGCACGCATACTACATAGTCCCGTGATGATGATCTTCCCGCTTCATCGGCGAGTCCTTGGCTCCGTCGGACGTGGATTCCATTCGCATTGCCCCCTCACCTCATGACCTTAAGGCGGCAGGTGTGTCCGGTGTACTAAAGTAGGGTTCCTTAGTACCCGAACTTGTACCGCGCGATCGCGACGTGTAGCAACAAGGCTTCGCAAGGCGTCCATAAAATCCTCCGTCATTTCCATTACTTGCCATTCAAGAACAAAGTGTTAACTTTGAAGACAAGGCCGAAGCAAGAGATGCTTGCGGGAAGGAAAGAACCGGCAAGAGAACTTGCCGGAAGAATAAGACCCGGCAAGAGGAGCTTGCCGGAAGATAACTAAAGGCATGTCAAGAGACTTGCTGCTGCCCAGCGCCCGCAAGTCCCGGAACACGGCTGACGACAAAGCTTGCGGGTAAACAAGAAATCGGCTGACATGACAAAGCGCTTACAGCGTGCTTTCCACCACTCTGTATGCAGCTCCGGTAGCATTAGGCGGCGATGTCGCCGGGATCGCTCACGGTGCACGCGTGGTGGTATGACAGTGCAGCTAAGCGGTCGCGGTGGTAAGTGAAGATGACGAGGAGGCCATCGTGGCGATCGGTGGGCGCCTCTAACCAGTCGCTTCACTGCCTATGTGGGAATGACCGGCCAGGCATTAAATGCCCTTGTCCCCTGCCGTCGGAGTTAGGTAGGAGCAGCATTGATAGCAGTTATTACCAACCCGCGTTTTACCTTTCTACCCCTCTCTGCGTTGCCACATGTGGTGACCCTTGGAGCTATAAAAAGGAGGCGATGTGCGCCGCGTAGAGGGTTCGACTCATTCAAAGCGAGAACACACACAGCTTTCGAGCAGAAGCGAATAAGAACACAAAGCGGCGGTAGAGTTTTATCTCTCCGGAGCTCGAAGCTGGGTAAAATCCCTCGCATGCTCGAGCCTCGATCTCTCTCTTAAGCCCTCCGCTCCTGCTTGGACGAGAAGGGCCCCTGCCCCATGGGTGCTCGTCCCCCACGACATCTCTGGCGCTCGGGTGAGGCGTCGAGGTTGTCGCGAACCTGATCCGGTCTCAGGCCTTCATCAACATCTTCATTGACATGCCACGAAGAAGAAGAACTTGAAGGTGGCCGCTCCGTCCACGTCGATCCACACGCCCGCCCGGAGCAAGCGGGTGAGTGGGGTGGGCCCAGCCAGGCGAAGGCGAGGCGCCGGCAGTGGTGGGACTCACGTCGTCACCGAGGTCAGGACAAGGCCCATTGACTTCAGCGTCTGTGCATCTCGCGCACCTCCCAAGGGGTGCGGGATCATTCTTGCCATGGTGCTCCCTAGCACCGTACTTGCATGAGCAAGGCCGAGCTGAGTGGGTGGCGAGGCGCTCAAAACGAACAAAGCGCGTCGGCCTGTTAGCCTTTATTGCTGATTACTGGGGCAGAGATGTTGCTCCTTCAACAACTATTAGAAGTACGAGCATATCTCGCTCCTCGTGTGATTCGCCACCACCGCTTAAGACTCGAGAGGCGCTGGCCCGGGCAGTAGCTTCTAGACTACCCTCGGCCTTGAGACAAGATTGGCCGGCTGGAGGATCACTATTCGAGCCTCGTCAACCTTCGCCCATGACGGCAAACCCGAGGACCGAGCACTTTGAAGCCCAACAAGAGCGCCTAAGCGCAAGCGGCATGTTGTCTAAAACGCTTGGGTGCCACTACCGTGCACTCCCGCCCGAAAAACCAAGATCGCCCGCTTCGCCCGGAACCCAACATAAACACCGACTCCTTTGCATCGTCCGGGACCCTTGAGCTTCGCCCGTGATCAACGCCAAAGTTCTCCAAACGGCGACACGAAGCCTTTCCTTTTCCGCGCCGGCGTCGGGAGAAGCGTGACGTCGATCGACCAGTAGCGCTAGGCCCATTATCGATATGCATGCGCCCGAGAGAACGAGGCACTTGCCGTATATCGGTGGGTTGCCTGCCATTCACCCGTGAGCTGCGGCGGAGTCGATGTTGAGCACCAAAATTTCAAGCCAGGCGTGCCCGAGAAATGCGATGGCAGAGATCCATCCGTTGGAGTTCCTCGGCGTCCCCACACCATCGCGGTGTAGGCTGCAGAAGCCTTGACGTGAAGATCCTCGCCAGCTACTTCCACGCTGGTACTCAAGCCCAATGTCCGGATCTTGGCTCATACACTTGCGGACAACTCCATTTCTTGATGGGCGGACCTATGCCATCGGTTTGTCGGGCGCCTTCACGAGTGACCAAAAAGCCATATGGCCAGGCGATCTTCATTTGCTTGCCCGAAGGAAGAGAGAACCCCTATGATGTATATCTGAGAGAGTTCACCCGGTGCTGCGCAACATCCCGGGCGTCCACCCTGCGGTTATCGCTCATAGCGTTCCAGCCGAAGCGTCGCGTAGCGAGAGATGAGAGTAGATGGCGATCTGCAAGATTAGAGAGTGTCAGCGAGCTCTACGCTCTGGCGAGAAGTGTGCAAAAATGATGAGGAGAACTACGGAAGATGAGCGATGCCCCGCCGGCAAGAATGCCTTGGCGAAATGAAGAATCGGGGCAGGATAACGAAGAGAGAAGCTAAGGATGTGCTGAGTAAATGCGTGCAGTCCGACCAGCGCCCGCGCGCAAGAGAGCCAAAGCTAAGCTGCTCGGTGAAAGCTGTAGTGGCCGCGGAGGCAAGCGAGGCAGCTCCGGCAGCGTGCTTGCCAAGATCCACACGCACCAAGGGCTATGACCTCCGAGAACTGTAAGAAGGTTGAGCAGATGGCGAGAACTCTGAAGCTGAATATGGCGTGCGCGACAAGGAAGGGCAGGGAAGGTGGCGGAGGATCCGGCAAAAAGCGTCCACGTCCGGGGAGGAGGCGCCAGCGAGGCCAGCGGCAGCGAGAGGCTGAACCTCCGTGGCGCGACAAGGTCGAAAAGCGAAGATGAGGATGATGAGATGGGCGAGGATGAGACCCGGCGACCAAGAGTTTCGAGAAAGCGGCGGAGGAGTTTTGTGCGTTGGCGGTGCTTCTCTGCACACCTCCTTGCGTCAGCTCAAAGCGGTGGAGTGCGGGAGGTGAATCGTGAGAACCATCGAGTCGAATCGCGCAAGCCCACTGAAGTGGTCCGGCCGCCCGCCGTCTTTGATGTTGAGGATCACCCTGAGTACGCATCGCTGCGGTCGGTGCTTACCGATGTTGGTTTCGCCAACCATCCGCAACCTCAAGGTCACAAAGATGTTAGTTGTGCCGAGGCGGCCTAAATCTGATCTCTTCCGCGGTGCTTGACAAGCTCCGGATCCCCGACAATGAGCTCCGAAGAAAGCTGGTACCTTTCAAGGAATCAACCGGGAAGGAGCAAGCGAAGGGAAGATCACTGCTGCACGATGGCGTTTAGCGGCCGAGCTGAATTTCGGGGCGAGAGAGAGTCACATTTAGCGTTCTTGATTTCCCATTGCCCTACAATGGGATACTCGGCCCTCCGGCACTTGCCAAGTTCATGGCAGCCTCTCCCTCGCCTACAATGTGCTCAAGATGCTGCTGGTCCGATAAGTGTCATTTCTGTCCAAAGGCGGCAAAGAGGATGCGCCTTATCGTGCCGACAAGATCTACCGGGAAGAAGCGGCTGCAGTAGGCGCAAACCACTTGCAGCTGAAGCTCCGGAGGAAGAAGAAAGAAGAACCAAGTCCGGCAGAAGTAATGCTACGATGCCCACTCCGGCAAAAGCGCACCTCTTGGTCTTGCGCTACGTCGGGCAGCTCGCATGGAGCTCCACGGCAAGTTGAAGAAGAGCAAAAAACCGAGAGAGACCAAAGAAACAAGCCAAGGAGGGCTGACGCTTTGGTGGTATTACCTTCACCATCGGTGCCGCTTGACCCCTAAATAGGAAAGCCTTTCGTTGCTTTCACAACAGGCGAATGTCGATGTGTTTGCATAGCAGCCATCGACATCCCGGTGTTCCAGAAAGTAATTGAGCACCCGTGCCGTCTTGTCCTCCAGCATTACGGCCCGTCAGCGAGAGAGTCGGGAAAGCAAGCGGTGGAGCATGAAGTTCATTGCGAGAGAGATCAGAAGTTGGAGGCGGCGGGCCTGGAAGTAAAGTACTCCATCAATGTGGTTAAATCCGATAGTCATGCATAGAATATGCGAGGAAGTGGAGGCTTTGTATTGACTTCATGGATGTTAATAAAGCTTGTCCCAAAGATCCATTTCCCTTACAGCGCATTGGCGAGTTAGCCGACTCCACGGCGGGATCACGTCTGCTTTCATTTCTTGATGCATACTCGGGATATCGCCAGATCTTCATGGCGAAGAGGATGAAGAAAACCACATTCATCACTCCATGTAGCGCATCTTTGCTTTTATGCGAATACCTTCAGGACTAAAGAATGCGGTTCAACGTTTGCAGAGTAGTTAGTCATGATTTTTGAGCCCACGGTTTGCCACGAGAATGTAGAAGCATACATGGATGACATAGTGGTCAAAAGCAGAGCGAAGAAACTTTGATTCAAGATGCGGAAGAGACTTTTTGCAAATCTGCATGAAAGTCGATCTCAAGTTGAACCAAAGTGTGTGTTTGGAGTTCCTTCGGCAAGCTTCTCGGGTTCTTTGTATCCCGAGAGAGATTGAAGCCAACCAGAGCAAGATCAAGGCCATCGAGCAGATTGAAGTCGAAGCAGCGTCAAAAGATGTCTGAAGGCTTGCATTAATGTTTGCTGCTCTCGGTAGGTTCATCTCTAAATCTGCGGCAGCGCCTGCCATTTTCAAGATTTTGAAAAGGGAGTCAATGAAATGGACTCGGGAGCGGAGGCAGCGCTACAAGTTGAAGAGATACCTATCCTCCACTCCAGTGCTTATGCTTCCTAAGCCACAAGAGAAGTTCTTGCTTTGTATCTAGCGGCAACCAATCAAATGGTTAGTGCTGCGTTAATGCTTGCAGAGGAGGAGAGATGAAACCCGAGCAATTGCGCATGACAAATGAGTCGATGTGACAAGCGGGGGCTTCCCGTCAAGCTACAGTCCGACGGATGATGAGTCATGCAGCAGCGAGTAGAAAGCAGAAGAAAGATGGTGCAGCGCCCGGTTTATTTAGTCGACTCCCTTCTCTGAGGCTAGGTCGAAAATACGGTGTCACGAAGTTGCTCTTCGACCTTCTCATGGCCTCAAGGAAGCAGCGCCATTATTTTCCAAGCACACGAGATCCACAGTTGTCACTCGCTTTCCGTTGAAGAGGATATTGCAAAATCCGAAACCTAGGCGGGATTGTCGAGTGGGCCTTTGGAAGTGTCAAGCTTTGGCCTTAAGTTTGAAAGTACTTCAACTATCGAGGCGAGCATTGGCGAAATTCATAGCTGAGTGGGCGCCAACACGATGAAGAAACTCGGAGAAAGAGCATCCCCGTCAAGGAAGCGAACAAGGAATGGATCATGTACTGATGGTGCCTTCTCGCGCAAAGGCGCCCGGTGCGGTGTCTTGCTTCGCACCACGGAGAGCACCTCAATCGTCGTCAAATGCACACTTTCCCAAGGAGCAAGCAACAAACAATCTGCAGAGTATGAAGGCTTACTTGCGGACTCGAGGATCATGGCGAGCTTGGGATCAAGAAGCTCGATGTCGGGGGTGACTCCACGACTTGTCGTCCAGCCGATCAACAAAAGATTATCAAAGTCCGGCTGATGGAGTGAGGAAGTTGGAAGAGCATTTTGTGACTGCGGATGGAACATGTTCAAGACTCGAGCGACATTGCAGATGGTTTGTCAAAATGTACGCGCAAGTTGCACATGGAACCCGGGATTTTTGTGCTCAAGCTGACTCAGCCATAACACCATCAAGCCCCAGACGAGCAAAAGAAAGTTAGTTCTTGGCGACTACTTTCGGCGAGCTCCCGAAGCCGCCCAAGAAGGTCAGGATCAACACGAGAAAGTCTGAGGCGATGCTCCGACAAGCCCTAGGGTTTGTTTCCTTGAAGCAGGCGCTCCGACAAGTTTCACTCCGGCGAGCTTGCGGGGAACATCAACTCGGTGAATCGGAGATTCTTCTTGTGAAGCGGATGTTCCCTTGGCGACTTTTCTGCCTTTAGTCCTTGTTGTCGAGCCTAAGCTCCAACATGAGCACGATGAGATAGTCAATTTACTTGAGACGGGAGAACTTCGAGGAGCAAGAAGAAGCGAAAAGTAGCCCAGCAATCAAGTATGTACCGGTTTATCGATGACATCTTGTATAGAAGAAGATTCAGCAGTGAAATTGAAGTGCATTTCCGGGAAGAAGGACAAGAGCTGTTGGCGGAGATACATGGAGGCATATGTGGCCCACCACATTGGCGCAAAACACTTTCGGCAAAGCCTTCCGGCAAAGGTTTCTTTGGCCGACGACCCTCCGGGATGCAAGCTGCACAAGTAACCAAGTGTGAAGCGTGCAGTTCCTCCAAGCAAATTCATCAACCAGCTCAAGCTCTCCAAACAATCCCTTTATCCTGGCCATTTTGGTGCAGGGGCTTGACATCCTCGGCCCTTTCCCGAGCTGTAGGGGCTTGAGTTCTTATGCGTGGCAATCGACAAGTTCACGAAGTGGCGGAGGTGGAAGCGATGAGGAAGGTGACAACACGGTCGTGATCAAGTTCTTGGTCAATTGTTTGCCGTTTGAGTCCCTAACGGATCATCACCGACAGACGGCACACAATTCCTGAACGCACCTTCATGCGATCGTCCAAGATCTTGGTGCCAAGATCGCCAACTACTTGCTCACCGAAAGCAGCGGTCAAGCGGAGAGACAAAGCCATGAAGATGTTCGCGACTCAAGACCAGAACTTTTGAGGCTGCACAAGTCTGAAGAAATTGGATCGAGCTGCGGTGGTTCTTTGGTCGTCGGAAGGGCGCCATCGAGCCTTGGCGACACCTTTGCTCTTGTCTGGAGCGAGGCAGTTCTCCCAGGGGAACTTCGTATCTGGATCGCCTCGAGTGCTCGCTTATGATGAGCTTGAGCAAGAGCAGCTGCGGCAAGATGCCGCTGCTCCTCAAGAGGATAGATCTTGAGCTGTTATGCAGCTGCTCGTTACCCGACAAGCTTTCGCCCTACCATAACCCGCAAAGTTAATGCCAAAAAGCTGAGGAAGGCGACCTTGTTCTTGGTAGCGTTCAATCCGCTAAGAATTCCAACAAGTTGGCGCCGGTGGGAAGGCCCTTATCGAATAAAGCGAGTCACTAGGCTGGCTGCTCCGCCTTGAGACGAAGATGGCTTTACGGTGAGCAACTCACGGAACATAGAGCATCTTAGTAAGTTTTACCCATAAAGCGGTTGCGGAACACTTGTCGACAACCACCTTTTGTACAAGCCTTGCCGCTGTTGCATGTAACCCTTTGTACAAAGCGGGCGCAGAACCCGTGCATAAATAAAGATCGTATGTTCAGTACATGTTGTCAAATTTCATGCCTTTTTCTTTTTAGCATGTATACGACACTTTGTGCAGAACTTGCCCCGATAAGCAATAACGAGCCTTAAGGCTCCATAACTATTTTCTCCTCTTTCTTTTGCTCAAAGAAGATTCCTCCACCCACAAGTTCACGGGAGAAGGAAGATAATGATGTGGACTAGGCGTCGTTCAAAGAAGCATAAACCTTGGGGACACAAATGACGGAAAACTAAGTTGCCAAAGTTTGAGCACGGTCGGTTTAAAATTTTAAGTTATATTCCTTGAGCGATCGTGCCTTGTATGGAAAACACATGCTTGCGGAGGAATCGGCTAAGTGGCTAAGTTAAGCCCTTAATTTGTTTGAGTCCGCTCAACAATGAAAGTGTGCTGCAACTAGCCCGACAAGGTTTCTTGCGGAGCAACACCAGCAGTGCGATGTTCGCACTCAGTCGCGCCAAACATGTTACGCAGGCAAGTTCCTAAAAGCGTGAGGGTAAAAACATACAAGGAATGGAATCAAATAGCAGAGTAACATAGCGAGATAGTGCCCAAAATAAAGTTATGTTACAATAAATAACTTGCGCGCTCTAATGGATTGTTCCTATGACATATCTAGCGGCAAGAAAAAGGAAGAAGGAGGGTGGCCTAATCACGGCTTGCCCGTCGATCCTCGACTTCATTGACCTTGTCCACAATGGGTGCGACAATGGCCTTGAGCTCTTCAAGATCGGCACCCGCCGGCTTCTTGAGGGCCTTGGGAGAGTGTCGAGGCCGGGTTGCGGAAGAGTATCTTCACCAACACCTTCTCCAAGACCACAGGCGCGGATTACTGCGACTTCGTCGGCCGCTTCTTGGGATCCTTTCCGGAGCCTTTGGAAGCCGTCACCACCCCTTGAAGAAAAAAGTAAGCTTGGCGCTGGTGAAGGTTCTCGTCGGAGATACCCAAAGCCCGCCAAGTCCAGCTCCGCCGACTCCTCGTCAATGGATGCAACAATGTTGGCGGGCCTTACATCGAGCTCCTTGTAGCCACGAAGGTGTTACGAGTCTCGGCGGCCCTCGTCAACAGCTCCTCGTTGCCCTTGAGCTCTTTCTTCAAGTCATCCTCCGCCCCTTGGCGGCGTCGATGTCTCCTTCAAGGTGGCGCTTCATCTCGAGATCAGCGCTTGAGTCCTTGGCGGGGTTCGGTTCCTTGGCCTTCTCGGCGAGTTGAACTTGCGGTCGCCATGGCAAGTGCATCCTTCTCGCCAGCGCTGAGTGCGGCAAGCTCTTCATTCTTCTTTCCCATATCCGCCTCCAGTGCGCCACTTTCTCCTCTAACTCCTTCTTGGCGGCCTCGGCGGCAGGCAGGCGTCCTTTGCCTCCTTGGCGCCCCGCCAAGTGACTACTCTCGTGCCTCGAGCTCCTCCTCGTGGCTGTCGAGTTCACCTTCTTACCGTCGCTCACCTTCCCTTTGGACATCTCCTCGTGGCGAGCCTCTGCTGCTCCTCGGCCTCGGCCTTTTCTAGGATGAACGCCTTCTTTGCCTCTTCAATTGCGCCCTCTCCTCCGCAATGGATCGGAGGACCTCTGAGTTCTTGGCTCTTGAGCTCCTCCGCATGTTTCTCTATGTCAACTCTGCCCGCGTGACAAAGCGCTTCCGGGACTCAAGCTTGCTTGCAGGGCTGATAAGTGACACCAACTTCAGCAGTTGCTCCTCCTCGACGACTACTTGCTGCTGCTTTGGCGCGTCGACCACCGCCAGCCAGTGGCGAGTACTTCCCGTCAAACTCCTCTCCTTGACGGCGCCACAGGGCTCGGCGCTTGAAGAAAGCTTGATGTATCGCCCTCGCGGCCTTCAAGTATCTCTGCTGGGGCTCCTCGAACCAGGCGCTGCATCGATGGCGAGAGGATCGGCGGTCGATGCGCGCCTTGCGCTCTGGCTCCTCCGGTCGTCGGTGATCGCGGATCCTCGCCCGACTCCTGCGCCAACTGCCTTAGCGCTTCTTCGTCGGCCGAGTTCATCCGGTGGCCTCTCCCTCGTCGTGGCGGCCTCTTGATTTGCAGCTGCGCTTCCTTGCCGGTGGCCTCGGTATCCATCGGTTACTAAGAGGGGATCGAGCGAAAAGGAAGGAAAAGTCAACAAATATCAAAAAAGAAGATCGGAGAAGAAAAACCAAGGAAAATTTCCGACAAGGAGTGTTAGCTGTCTGGGCTCCGTGACCATGGGCTCCTGCTTAGGGGCTCTTGGATCCGCCCTTGCAGGGGACCCCTCCCTTGGGGGCGCTCCTTGTCGAGATCGCCCTTGGCGGTGGTCGAGCAGACGAGCACCTCCAGGCGGTTTTACCTTGCTCTGGTGGGCTGTTCTGCTCCTACACAAGTAAATGCGACAATCAAGATGTCGCCAAAGAAGAAAGCACCCATCGCGCCCTAGCAAAATAAACCAAGCACTTACGCTCGAGGCTGTCTTTGAGGGCTGCTCTGAGGAGAAGGAACGGGTTCGTCAAAGGTGGTCTCGGGCGTGTCTTACGCCATCACAGCGGGATTGTCCTCGATGGCGACCACGGGGACCTTGGCCCTCTTGCGCCCTCTCGGCGAGTCACGAAATGAAACAGGAATTGAGAGAGAACAAATCAGATGCAAGACAAGAAACAACAAAGATCGAAGAAAAACAAATACAGCAAGGAGAGAGCCTTACTCTTCCACCTCTTCCTCCTCCTCGTCGAACTCAGAGCGAGAGGGTGAAATCAGTACCCTTCTGCTGGGCGGAGGTAGGCTCCCTTGGGCGTTCTTGGGAAGCTGCGGCGAGGATCGAGCGTGGCGGCCGGAAGACCCGCCTCGATTGCCGACATAGCACAGGACCCTCCCGGCGGCAGTACTCTGCAGTGGGCGTTTCCACGGCGCCTCGTTGCTGGCCTGCTGTCCTCTGCCGTATCTCAACCGCGGAGGCACCTTCTTGGTTGGGTGGGGCTGCTGGGAGGGCTCCGCTGCGGCAAGCTGCTCGAGCGACTGGCCACTCGCGCCCTCGGCAGGCTCGCTCGCTTGACCTCGGGCTCCTCCTCGTGACAACCTCTCCGGCAAAGTCCTCCCACATCGGCAAAGGCTGCCGCCTCGGCTACCTCTGCCTCCGCCAGCGTGAAGCCGAACTGCCCTTGCGCGGCTGCCGCCGCCTCTTACGCCCTATTTGGCGATGTACCGCATCTCGTTTTTGGTGGTGGCGGGTGAGAAGCTTCTTTTAAATCGGCGTTGGTTGCTACCTCCGTCAAGCCATGAAGAATTGCTGCACGCGTCGTCGGCGGGCTCCATCAAGTTGGGCTTATCCGTGCGAGTCGCACTCGGCATCATCGCGGATCTTCGGTTCATGGGAGTTATTGCACAATGGGATGGCGCCTGCGACAACTGAACCACTCTGGATGGTTGGCGTCATGCTTGAACAGCTCCTTGAACATCCGTCAAGCTCCGAGCGGTGAAGTTGAAGTTGAGGCTGGGCGCAACCTCATGATATCCGCCCGGCGCCAAACAGCCGGCGGGCCTCCCTCTTCTGCGGAGGGGCGATACGCGCGAAGAAATCGAGCCAACCGCCCTCTTGTGAGCCCGGCAAGCTGGCCGGAGGATTCGGGTAGTGGCAATCTTGACTTGGCGTCGTCCGGCTGACAGGCGCTCGATCGCCCGCGCGAACTACCGAGTCTAAGCAGGATGGTGAATGGCTGCGGATTGGCATCACGAGATCCAGCACCACTCCGCCCTCCACTCATCCCACTTGCTGCGGAGCTCTCCGTCGAGATACACCTCCTTCATACCCGATTAAGTGAGGTCGAGCGATTCCGCCAGCCAATGGCTCTCCTTTCTCGGCTCGGGGGTGAAATAGTGGCGAAAAAGAGCAACCTTGAGGTGGGCCTTGACGAAATTCTCGCGAGAGGTGTGCGAAAACCGCCATTATCGAGCAGCGCTGGAGGTGAAATCAAGAAGATGAAACCGTAGGTATTCATAGACGTCGCGAGAAGAAATCGAGAAAAAGGTGGCGAGCCCAATAGATAGAACACGGAAAGAAATAGTGCCCTTTTGGGCACCGCAATTGGAAGCTTGGCGGAAACACCGGCGTCTTGTGAGATCTTGCCGTGTCTCCGTCGACGGAAAAGTAGAACTCCTCCGCAGCACCTTGGGTGTAGCTCGGGGAGAAAAGCACTCGCTCATGCATAGCGCCTCAAGCTGCAGCGCCTCGGCCGACCATTGGTCTTGCCGGTCTTGAACCATGGCCAGCGGCGAGAGCGCGAGGTGTTGAGGCGGCGGCAGGCGGAGGCTTGGAAGCGGAGGGCGGCGGAGCTTTTCGGAGGAAGGCGCAAGTGGCGAAGGTGGGAGAGCGACCATTTCCCTCGCTTATGAGCAGGGAGGTGAGCGTTCGCATTTCCTGGGTTAAAATTACCCACGATCTCTCCCACGGCCTTGCGATTGGCGCGTGCCGTTCTGGGAGGGCAGGTGGATCACGAGTGGTTTGGCTTGGACCCGGGCGCGTGCCGTGCCCTATTTTGGGCACTGCCCAGCGCTCGGCACGTGTGGCCCAGGCCAGGGCTCTGTCGGTGTACTAAAGTAAGGGTACCTTAGTACCCCGAACTTGTCTGCAACGATCGCTGCCCAGCGGCAAGAGCTTGCGGCGTCGCAAAATCCTCCGTCATTTCCATTTATTGCCATTCAAGAACAAAGTGTTAACTTTGAAGACAAAGGCCCCGGCAAGAAAGCTTGCCGGGAAGGATGAACCAGCAGAGGAACTTGCGGGAAGAATGAACCCGGCAAGAGGGCACATCGGGAAGGCCAACAAAGGCATGTCAAGAGACTTGCGCGTGCGCAGCGTCCGGCAAGACCGTGCGACAAGCTTGCGGGTCACGACAAATGGCGACCGGACAAAGGCGCTTGCTGGCGAAGCCACCACTCTGCGCAGCTCTAAGCGCATCAGGCGGCGATGTCGCCTTGGGATCGCTCTGGTGCGTGGCGGTATGCTGACTAAAGCGGTGCGGGTGGCAAGTGAAGATGAGAGAGGCCATCGTGGCGATCGGTGGGCGCCTCTAACGGTCGCTTCCTGCCTTGTTGGAGACGACGGACGGGCATTAAATGCCCTGTCCCTGCGTCGAGTTAGGTAGGGCCTTTTTGATAACAGTTGTACCAACCGGCGTTTTACCTTTCTACCCCTCTATACTGCGTTGCCACGTCGGTGACCCCTTTAGACTATAAAAGAGGCCCATGCGCGCGTGGGGGGTTGACTCATTGAAGCGAGAACACACCCGCTTTCGAGCAGAACGAATAAGAACACAAAGCGGCGTGGAGTTTTATCTCTCCGGAGAGCTCCGGTGGTAAAATCCCTCGCGTGCTCGACATCGATCTGCTCTTCGTCGCCCTCCGCTCCCCTACGGACCGAGAAGGGACCCCTGCCCCATAGGTGCTCGTCCCCCCGACAGGTGGGATCGGGAGGGACCCATCGGAGGAGGCTCGGAGGTGCCGAGAGACCTCCGGACTCTGCGCGGACTCCATGCGGAACCCGGTGGTTAGGTCCGGCAATGACCTCTTCGTGAAGGGCAAGACCGTGGCCTTGCGGCTTCCGTCCAACGGGCGTCGGACAACTTGTTGGAGCGCGCGGTGCTTCCATCGAGGAAACAGCACTATCATGAGTGCGGTGATTGAAAGTTCGACTTCGCCAAGGCGGGTGGCCAAAACTGCGATAGCCTTCTAACAGGCTTTAAGGTAAGTTTAAAATATGTAATGTAATACCGCATAGGCAGTAGCCCACGATGCTCGGTTCGGTGTTGAGAAGAAAAACGGTGAGGATCTAAAAATGATATCTGGAGTGCTAAAATTATGTCAATATGGGTTTGCAGGCTGGCTGTGACCTCTGCCGCCTGGCTGCGGAGGTCGGTGCTTTGAGCGAGGATCTCGGCGGTCCGAGCAAGGCTCGGCCTTGCCAAGAGCGCTCGAGGACAAAGAAGGTGAGTAACATCACTTTGAAATTTGTACCTTCTGAGAAAAGGATTTTTGGTTGCCGTAGAAATAACAAGGATAACATAGATGCTGCGGGGGCCCCGAGCGAGGTGGCGACCACGAAGGAGGCGTGTCCGTGGCGAAGCATAATGCAGCCTTGGGCAGGCGGAAGCGAAAAAAGTAGGAGGCGGGTGGCGGAGGTGCCGCAAGAGCTCGAGGCTCTCATGGAAAAGCATGAGAGTTTAGAGTGCGACCACGAAGACTCGAGTCCGAGCTTGCCTCGGCTCTTGAAAGTGCCAAAGCCGAAAGCCGAGGCCCATAAGTCCCTCCGGGAGATTGAGGCGATGAAGAAGATAGCGGCGGGTAAGGCATTTTTCATGCAAAGCAAGCATGTGAATGTAAATTACATTACTTTCCGATCGGAGCTCTCTAGAGGCGTTCTGAGATCTTCCCATAGCGTGTCGATGCGCCGCATTCTCTGGGCTGAGGAGGGAGCTAAATGGAGAAAGGTCTTACGGTCTCGATACTCGAGGCGGACATCCAGTGCCCCTAGCGACCAGGTGAAGCAGTTGGTCGAGCTCCACAAGGTAGCCGAGCAGGCCATGAAGGGCCTCATAGTCCGTGTGGCACGGAGAGGCCATGCACAGGAGCTACTTCAGCCTCGTCTGTGGCTGGTGGATCGTGCCCCAGGTGGAGTCGTCAAGCGCTCACTTTGCATTGAAGGTGCCCGTCGGGCCTTGCCAGCCAAAAGGTGCTGGGCGAGGCTGGATCTTGAGAGAGCTTGCAGCAGACCGCGCCGTCGGTGGGCAAGAGTATCTGCATGAAATGTACTATAAGACTGTCCTAAAGGGTGCCCATAAGATTGCGGATGAGTGCCCAGAGATGTAATTATTGAGTAAACTCACAATGTGTTATCACATGCGCTAAAAACTTTGTTCATATCGCTAAACAAGCAGCTTATTGATTTAAAATATTACCTTACAATGCGGCTGTTTATAAAATCGAGAGATGGCAAGTAAATGGCTTCAGCCCCCATGCCACAGTCTTTGGGGTGTTGAGGATAAACTTGAGCACTCTTGTTCCCATTTTGGGTCCATCTAGGGGGCGCTCAACACAGCGAACAAGGCAACGGACTTATAATGCTTGAACACTCTCACTTAGCCATAGAATTCTATAATTTTAAATTTGTGAAGCCCCTAGTATTCGGAAGGCCGAGTTGAGGCGCTATCCATGCCTAGGCGGACAAAGCCGGTTCCTCGCTCTAAGCGGCATAAGTCTTTAAGGACTCGAAAGGACCTCTCAAGCAGCGACCAGTCTCGCCTTATCATGGATCGGTTTTAGCTTTCTCCTTTGGCGTTCGCCCAGCTCAACGAGTGCAATCGTTGTGGTTCTCCAGTGCTACCTTAGCAGAGCGGGCGTAAGGTACCAAAACATGGGGCAGGGCAAAGCCGACTATTGACCCAAGACATGATTGAGCCGATGCATATAATGATATAAGTTGAGGTGCCGCACTTGTGGAAGTGTTAGGACTTCACACCATAATCGAGGAACATAAGCCCTGGTGTATTAGCCGCACCAATTTATGCGGATGCAAGATGTCATAAATGAACATATATATAGAAAGGAATGCAATTATAAGGAAAAAGTAATGCATTGTTTATTAGGAATTCTGCCATGAGTGCGAGCGATACAAATAGTCACGGTAAGCAAGGGGTGGACTATTTAAACATGTCCCTCTCCGGGGTGGGCCGTGAAATGGTGTAATAAGCGGATCTAATGCTCGTAATGGAGACCACACGAGTGTTAAATCGTAGCCCTTGTTCCTCCTGGCTGTTGCATCGTGAGTTCGGCCGTTCTCTTGCGGACGGGGCCTCTTATGGAGTCTGTGGATAAGATAAAAAGGAAAAGAAAAAAGCGACACATTTAGGGCCCTGGTGTGGTTGAGCCGCTTCTGGGCTGTCGTGGTCGTGCCCCTCCCTTATGCCCAAGGTATCTCGAGGCGTAATGATGTATGCGGGGAGCTTGTCTAGTAATCATGCAAGGGCTGGGGTGGGGCCGCATTACTCTGGCGATGCTTTCGGGCGTGCCGGGTGGTCTTGATGTATGTTGCTCGGACACGTTTGATCATGTCGTCTTTTAACGGCGGACTCGAAAATTACCTTAAGAGGCTGTTACGGACTTCGCGCAGCCTTTGTGTGTTCCTCCGTTCGAAGGGCATTCGGTGTTTCCGTTGACCATGATGACTCCACGAGGGCTGGCATCTTGAGTTTGAGGTATGCATAATCCGGCACCACGTTGAACTTTGCAAACCCAGTTCGTTTGAGCGGGGCATGATAGCCCTGCGGAGCGGGACTATGTCGAAGATTAACTCCTCGCCCGGAAATTATCGGGATCCGAAGACCACTTCAAGCATGACCGAGCACTGCAATTGGCCTCGACACAGGTATAGCGCCTTTGAAGGTCGTCTTTGTAGGTTTAATCCTTGAGGGTCTATGCCCATCTTGCGCCTTGTATCTGATAAGCGAGGTTCGAGTGCTGCCGCCGTCCATCGAGGACTCTAGTGAGGTGAAATCATCGGCGATTGGGTCTAAAACCAATGCGGCGAATCCGCCATGGCGGATCTTGGTTAGTGGTCTCTTGATCGAAAGTGATCGGGCGGGAGGACCATGGATTGAACTTAAGGCGGCTGGCTCCATCGCATATCGTCCACGAGTGCGCTTCCGTTCCCTCTTGGGTATGTGGGTTGCGTATATCATGTTTACCGTCCGCACTTGTGGGGGCAACCCTCATCCTCTCTTGTTGGCGGGTCTCTTCCTGCGTCGTCATTGTGCAGCCCCTTGTCATTGTTTTGACGAATTAACTTGCTGCTGTGAATACCCAACAATCTCTGTTGGTGTGATTAGCTGGCTTTTGAAGTGCCATGTATCGGCAAGAGCGGTCGAGTATTCGGTCCAAATTGGATGGACCGGGTGGTTCTTTTGAATGGCTTCTTCCGTGACGGGTTTAGAGCCTCGAATCCGGCGTTGACTGCCGTATCCTCATTATTATCGCCATTCTTGGCGTTTGTTTTTGTTTGGAGCGACCTGCCATTGTGGTCCTTAGTATCCGGACTGCCGCGTTTTCTTTGAGGTTGTTCTTGTGAGCTAGCAGCTGTCTTCTCCCGCACAAAAGCGGGTCATGAGTGATGTGGGGCTGCCATGGATTTCGGCTTTTCTGTCCTAGGTGCCGGCCAGCCACCCATCGCGGATGTTATGTTTGAAGGCTGCAAGAGCCTCTGCATCCGGACGGTCGATGATTTGATTTTTCTTTGTTAAGAACCGTGTCGAGAACTATGCGGCGATTCGTCTGTTGCTGAATTATGTGGCTTAGGTCATCGGCGTCGGTGGTCGCACATATGTGCCACTGGAAGTTATCGAGGAATCGGCTTCGAGGTCCTCCCAACACCAATTGACTCTGCGGGCAAGCTGTTAAGCCAATGCCGAGCTGGTCCTTTAAGCTTGAGTGGGAGATACTTGATGGCGTGGAGATCGTCCCCGGGCCATATGGATGTGAAGGAGGTAATCTTGATCCAAACCGCGAAGTGCTTGTGCCATCGTAGGATTCAATGTTCACGGGTTTAAACCCTTGAGTTTGATGATCCATTACTTCGTCATGAAGCACAATGGGTGTCTGGCGCCTCTATATTGAGCAATGTCACGGCGTAGCTCAAGAGAGCGTTATCTGCTGTGTTCGGCCGGCGGGTTGCTGTATCCGGCGACGGTAGTAAATCGTTAGTGATGGGCGCCACGTGATCCGTAGATGGATCTGGATTGTCTTGCTTTGTCCTCCAATATATCCCCAAGTCCGGCGCATTCCCTCGTGGCCCGTACTTTTCGGCGGTGCCGAGTGCAGTCTGAAGGAGGGCCTAGATGCCTCCTGTCGTGACCACGGGGTGGTCGGTCTTCCGTATTGTCTTGCTGGTGATGAAGGTTTGTATGCTTCCTCTTCTAGCAGGGAGCAACTTGCGTTTTGGGTATCTCTTGGAGGGCATTCGAGTTCATACTCTTTGGCGCGAGGACCTCGGTCCATCTGTCGATAGCAGGTCTTGATCAGCTTGAAGCTGTCGCTACTTTTCTTTAGGCTATTTGCCGTGGCGATAAGCCTGTGTTTAAAATGCTCTTGTTCGACGGGATCCTCGGGCACGGCAAATTATCGTCGTTGAGGCTTGCTTCATCTCCGGAGGATGCATGTAATTATCATCCTCTAACTCCTCATCTGCCGCTCTCTCTCGAGGGCTGTCTTCCCGTCCTCTGTGCTGAATTGTCTTTGGAGGGTTGTCTTCGGCACTCTCGGGGTGTTGTTATCTCCGTGCGGAATCTCCATTCTTCTTGTGGCGGGATTTAAATGGCGCCGGCGCGTCGGCGCTTGGGCTGTTTCTTAGAGAATCTGCCTCCGCTACTTCTTCGCCGTCCCGTCCTTTGGGGTGTCCACCATGTATATGTCATATGAGGTGGTCTTCCGGTGCTCATGGCGCCGGTTCTTGATCGTCTCCGGCATCGTCGTCCATACCGTCGATGTCTTGAGTCATAGTCTAACATGTCGGTTAGGTAAATGCGGTGGCTACAAAGTGGGTGGTGGGTGGGCTTTGAATTTCTTCGTCGTCCGCATCCCAACCGTCGACCGAGTCCGGCCAGGCTCTCGATAGCGAAGATGCTTTAGCGAATTTAGGATGT
>JAHHZJ010003412.1:0-38922 GCA_021437245.1 Aegilops speltoides
TGGGTCCCATATTTTGTTACTTCAAAATTGCAAGGGCTTAAGACAAGGAAAAAATTCAAAAATATTATCGGGAATTCAAACGGTTGATTAGATGTGGATTGTTGAGGAGAATGAAGCTATCTTTTCCTTGGGGGATTAAAGTAGAGAATTTAGACCATTTAGCTAAAGGGTTATAATAATACCCGTTTATTCCACGTTTAAAGTGGGTAAGTCAGGATCCGGGATTGGCCCTTTTTCTGTTACCTTCACAGGAAGTGACTCTACTTTTTGCCCTCACCTCCTTTGCCCTGGTGTACGAAAGGGGAAAAATTTTAAAACACTTGGGCCCCTGACTCTTCTTCTTTTGGGTCCCCAAACAGTGAATTATTTTTCGTTGAAGAAAGGAATTTTCGAAGAATAAATTCGGTTGATGATTGTTTGAGGAGGTGGATATGGTCGAGGATAGTAGAGATTTGGCCTTTTAACATAGGAAATAATATTATCATGTAACAAATGTCTTTGATGAGTGGGGATTTCGGGCTTTGGGGCGCAACTTTTATCCGATGACTTAGGATGTGCTATATTCCTCCAACTCGGGGTTATTGACCAAGCGGAACACATCCCAGGACCCCGGGTGCATTTCCTTCAAAGCGAAAGCAAGCAAGGGAATTAATTGGAATGCGTTGAAAAAGCTTTTTGATCAAGGTGGGTTCGAAGGTTTTCGTAGTTGAACAAAGGAAAGCTTTGGCTCTATGGGAACTTTTAATCTAAACAAAACCCGTCTAAACGCCCTGGGTTTTATATTGGGGGAAAGGAGGGAATTTCGTCCCTTGAGGTGGGGCGAAACCAACCCTAACCTTGTTTCCCCACACGGACCAAAATAGCCTATATTAATATTTAAAATTACATGGGGTTTAAAATAGTTTGACACAGAATTTTTTGCGGCTTCATGCACTTTATTCTTCAAACCCAAAAATCACACGTAATGTTTTATCCCCTTGATGCCACAACCCATCTTTTTCCCAATTTCACCTTCTAATAGGCCCTTATTTTAAGAAAACAAAGTTCCCAATTTAGGTAGCATATATTCTCAGCATTGGAATCTTACCAAAAGCATACAGTAATTTTTGGGTCTTGTGACCTAGTAATTGGTCAATATTTTGGGGTTTTTAACAATTATTGAGTAATTCCCTTTTGAAATGAAGTTTGGGAGTCATCTTCCTCACCCAAATAAGGCTTCAAATGCAATGTTAAAGTGGGACCCCCAAAATGCGGGTAGCTCAAGTTTATATGCATTATCATTTTTTTCTCTAACACCTTAAAGGACCATCGCCGTGGCATTAGCTTTGATTGGCGCAAATTAAAATCTATCTTTCAAAATGTAACCAAACAAATCCCGGTGCAAACACAAATTTTTCTACCCTTATCTCCCAAAAGTTTATATTTAGCATTCATCGCTCAATGTTTTCCTTAGTTAACTCATGCATTTTAAAATCAATTGAGCGTTCTTTAGCATCAAAATTAACCTTCTGAAATGGAAACAAAAATCAATAGGTGACGGTGGGAAACCATACACAATTTCATAAGGGCACATCTTAGTAGTAGAATCAATGAGCGATTATAAGCAAATTCAATATGAAAGCATTCTTCCCACATTTTCTTATTTTCTTAAAACAGCCCTAAGCATAGTAGACAATGTTCTATTGACTACTTGGTTTTCCATTAGTTTGGGGATGACAAGTAGTACTAAAAACAATTTAGTCCCCAACGGCCAAAACATCTCCAAAAGTGGCTAAAAATTTAGTATCACGATCGAAACAATAGTATTTGGCACCCATGCAAGGAATAATTTCCGAAAAGAACAAATGGCAAATTAACGCATCCCGGCATGACATGGTATAAATGTGCCATTTTCAGAATCTATCCACGACAACAAATTGCTATCCTCCTTCTTTGTTGATAAACCTAAAACAAAGTCCATGATATATCCTCCCAAGGAACCTGAAACCGGGAAGGCATATAAAACCATGAGGATTGGTGTGCTTGCTTTTGACATTAGTGCATGGCAATAAAAGCCTCAACATCCGTGCATCTTTGGCCAAAAAATATTAAAATCGTCCTCCGTCTTCTTCACGCCAAAGTGTCCCTTAGTCCTCCTCCATCTCCTCCTGCAACAACAAAAGAAGGAGCTAGTGGAATGCATAGCTTTTAGAGCAACAAAATCCATCATTAAGCGAACTTGTTGCATTTCTACCTTCTTTACAATTGCAATACATCGCTAAATTACATCATGCACATATTCTTTTGATGGTCTCCAAACCAAATATTCTAAATTCAAGTTGGAAAGCATAGTATATGAGAGACAATGCATCCAATAACATTTTCTTTACCCTTCTTGTGTTTTGACATAAGGAAAGTCTCAATAATTCAACCCATTTAGCATGTCTCGATTATTTAGCTTGACTTTTAATATGTTTCAAAGATTCATGATCAAATTAAAAAAATTCTTTGGGCCATAAATAATGTTGCCATGTCTCTAAAGTCGAACAAGGCATATAATTCTTTATCATAAGTAGAATAGTTCAAACTAGGCCCCTCAATTTTTGGAAAAGTATGCAACAGGTTTGCCATCTTGTAATAACACACCTCTAATCCAATTCCACTAGCATCACATTCAAGCTCAAAGAGTCTTATTAAAATCGGGAAGTTGGAGTAAAGGGCATGTGTCAACAATTTCAATCGTGAAGGCTTCTTCTGCGGTACCCCAAACAAAAGGCAATCCTTCTTTGTGCTCGTTGAGAGGTCGAAATGGTCTAAATCTCTCTACCCCTAAGAAAAGAGGCCAAAAACTCCTCACTTGTGTGACCGTTTTGGGCTGCGGCCAACTCTCAATATTCAATCTTGGCATCAACTTAATTCCCTTTGGAAACCTAGCAAAGAAAAAGATACTCGTCTAAAGGTCCATCCCAAGGTTACCAAACAAGCCATCACGTGAGAAAAAACAACCGTAAATGTTCCAAATGTTCTTCCAATTTGCTATTGTATATCATCAAAATAGACTATGATGGGACATCAATACCATTGTTACACCCACCCCTCTTTGTACAACGGACCAATTACTAGACCCTGCCCAATTAAATTACCGTACTTCGTTTCTTGGTAATGATTTTAATTTCATGAGAATTGATCTTTAAATTGGATACATTTGTTTTGCTTACAAAGAAGGGCCTAACGAAGGATGAACATTGGGCAAACACGCATGGAGTTGATGGCATTTAAAGGATCAAAGGAGTTACAAGTGATGATTCGGGGACTTTGAAGCCACCATAAGGGTGCATGAAGCCTTGGACGAAATATAAAGATGCCACTTCATAATATTGTCCATAGGCATAATTTCTTTGTCACCTTATTATTAAGCCCATGTAATTTCAAATACTTAAGTATAGGCTATTTTTAGAGTCCTATGTTGGGGAAACAAGAGATAGGGTTGGTTTGGACCCCCCCTCAAGGCCCGAAATTCCTCCTCTTCCCCCATATATGAGCCCTTAACAATTTAGACTTTGGGTTTATTTAGATCAAAGTTGCCTACGCAACCCTGCCCGTTTGTGTTGGGACCCGGACAAAGCGTCCGAACCCCTTGATCAATAAAGCTTTCATCTTATATTCAATACCAGTTGAATCTCGGTTTCTTGCTTGTTCTTCGTTTGCTCGCGGAAAAGAGACCCTGTGGTGAGTTGATGTGCTCGTGGTCATAACCTCCGGGATTGGTTTAGCGATTGCTAAAGGCGGCTCTCCCAACCTTCGTAGTCGGATCGTCAAAGTCGACTTCCACCAAAGAAATCCACCATCTCATGAAAGGCGGGACACCTTTGCCTCTTCGGACTACCAAATCGTCCAATGAAAGGCGTAAAACTTAGTTCATTAATCTCATAAAGTACTAGGTGCATAGTTAACCCAAAAGGCATGACTAACCCTCTATAATCCAAACTTAGTTTTAAATGCTGTTTTCCATTCATCTCCCAATTTCATACAATTTGATGGTATCCACTCATAAATCAACTTTGGAGAATATTGTAAGCCCTCAATTCATCAAGCATATCATCTAGCCTAGGAATAGGGTGGGATACGAATAAATATTATTAATGCCTCTACAATCAACACACAAAATGTACCATCCTTTTGGCACTAGAATAATAGGAACACACAAGGACTAAAAGGGTTTTATAACCTTTGTCGGCACTCTTACTTGACACATAATCTTTCGTCTCCTCGGATTAGTGCGGTATGGTGCGGTTGGGTAATGATGCAGGAATTAAGTCAATTTGATGCTCAATCCCTCGAATAGGTGGTAATCGGTGGCGTCTTTGGAAAGGCGTCGGGAACTCTGCAAAATTTATGACGGGGGGGCAAGAAAAACCCGTCCTCGAATGAAAATAATGCCTCTTTGCACAAAAAGCATAGCCAGTTTTAAAATCTAGCTCATCAATATCAGTTTGGTGGCAAGTAAACATGCACTTTTCAATTTAATTTGGAAACAGATGATGGTTTATTATTAGGATTCATGTGTTGCTCAAATTCTTTTCCACAATCTGATTTTCCTCTTATTTTTCTCTGTTTTGCTTTATTAGCTCTATTAATATCATCTTTCAAAATGAAATCAAGTCATAGGAAGCAAAGTAATATTTTATCCCTATGAACAAGAAATTTGATTGTTTCTACCATGGTGTCAAATTCTTATCAAATTGCCATGGTTCCCAAGTAATAAGGAACGCTTGCATAGGTACCACATCACAATCAACATAATCCATATGTAGAGATACTAAAATGCACAGGCAGCGTGTTACCTTAACCTTATTGTTGTTGAACCATTGGATGTATAAGGATGTGGATGTGGTCTTGTGGGAAATAGCTTCTCCACCATCTCCATCTAAAGTTGTTGCCTCCCCCATCGATGATGGCGAATAAGCGTTCCTTCACAACTCCTTTGTATGGAACAAATTATGCCTCGATTTTCCGCTTGTTAACCACACTCAAAACCGTTGAAACTAAACACATCCTTTCAACATCTTGACCATGTTTTGTCTCATGATCGAATCATCTCCCCGTGTTCCTCATGTGTAATAAGAGCCAAAGTCTCCTCATCATAGTCACTAGGGACTCATACCCACCATCCTCTGCAATCATCACCCTGAGATTTGCATTCTCTCCTAAATGTCCTCTTCCCTTATGCGACAAATAATATCCTTGTGTGCCTGTTGGCCATGGAAGAAGAAACTCTTGAGCCCGCATGTTCTGGCAGATAGTGGTGGTTGTGCCTTTTGTTGTATCACGGTTGGGGTTTGAAGAAGGGTGATGGTGCGGTGGAATAGATGATGGGCGTGGTGTCCATGATGAAGTCGACCCGGAAAAGTTATGCGGCCCAATGCCTCGATCCGCACTTCACGTTCGCTTTACAAGCAAGATGGAATAAGCAGTGATATTATTATAATCCTTATAGTCTAGAATGGTGCAATCTCTCTTTTAATCCACCGAAAAGCGTGCAAGCATAGCTTCATTCTTTAACAATACCACATCTAATCAAGCGGTTGTAATTCGGATAATATTCTTCTGAATTTTTCCTTGTCTTAAGCGCTGCAATTTTGAAGTAATTCACGTTGATAATATGGTGGAACCGAAATCCCATAGGTTTTCAAAGCAGCCCAATGTGGAACAGGATATAATCTACAATTTCGACCACCAAACACATCAATGCTGTAAAGCACAAGGGCCGCAGAACCGTCTCTCCTCGGGATATTGTAAACATGTAAATGTTGTTCGGTTTCTAACTCCCAAGTAAGATATATATCGGAACATATCTACCCTCAAATGGTGGAATATTCAATTTCAGTTTAGGAGATGGTCATGATCTCGTACGAGGGGCCCTAACATTGCCATTATTTGCATGTGGGCGACCTGGTTGTGGTCTTGGTGGTTGCCTGGTTAAATTTGATCAACCTCATCCGTAATCTCCATAATCATCCTCCTCGGTACCGGGCGCGTGGGAGGAGCCAAAAAGCACCAACAGGTTAAAAGAACTTTGTCTGGCTCAATAGGAACCAAAGGGCTCGTCCATCGATATGGAAGGGGTGGTTTTGTCGTTCGGAGGTCGATAGGTGCAGCCGGGTGGTTGTGGAAAAGCGGCAATTCATCAAACTTGCTATCAAGCTTTGTTTCCGTCTTCTCAATGCCATCTATCTTCTCCATGGCCCGTCAAATCTGTTTAGTAATCTTTTTCCCTCAAAATTTCTGAAATTTATCATGTATGTTTGTTAAATGGGTTCTCCCTCGTCTCATCGGTTTGATCCTACCATGGTTAGCGCAAATAAAACACACAAGAATTGATCCTCTGAGACTACTAAGAAGTGGTGGTGGTGTATACAAACCGTCAAGCAAATCTCAAATTCTTACCGGTTCTTACCCCGGGGGTGGCAACCGTTGATCAAAACTCTCAAAGCTTGGATAGGCGATTACGGGGAGAGTCAAGCCCGGCGTGATGTATGTGGAGTGGGAAGGCATAATATGGTAGCAAAAAGGTAATAATCAATTCGAGATGCAAAAGTTGAATAAGCCTCACGGCATCTTGTCTGGTCCTAGGCTAGGCATGCTAGAGGCGAGCCTAGAACACCAACAAAATCAGGCGCCGTAAACAAGGAAGGACACCTCAATTTTTTTCTCTTTTTTTTTTTTTTTGCCTTTTTTTTTTTTTTTTTTGCTCCCAAAAATTTTTTTAAAAAGTCTACAAATGGTTAAAAGCCGCTTTTTTGGCAATTTTTTTTAAGGCTGGGGGAACCTATTTTTTTCTTATGGAAATGGCTGGGTGGGGGGTCTAATTGTAACTTATTCGGGATAATTTAACTTTGGGGCAAAATCGGTGGAACTTGGATGTGGCGGAATTTTCGGTGGAACTTGGCGGATTGGGGGTATATGGATTGGATTAGCGGTGAATATGTGGTGGTGGTATTATACGGTGACGTGACAACCTGAGCAATTCGAAACTCTAAAGACTAGGGCTAAGACCGAACTTGACCGACGATGCCAAATTCAACAAAATCGAAAAAGATTATGCAAGGCTCGTTGGTTGGATGGAATGAACTAACCTAATTTTTTTGGCTTTTTAAGTGGACTATAGGTATGAAGAACAAATTCGATCTAAACTAAAATGCCACAAACCCGAAATGATACCCGATAGAGCAAGGTGTCCCGTCTTTTCGATGAGATGGTGGATTTGCTTTGGTGGAAGTCAACTTTGGATCCGACTCTGACGTCAGGGCGTCCCTTAAATCGTAAACCAACTCGAGGTTATTGACCCCGGAACCGATCAACGCCCGGTCATTTCCTGCGGCAACGAAGAACAAGCAAGCGAGATTGCAATCGGATATTGCGAATATAAATAACTTTATTGATCAAGGTGGGGTTAAAGCCTTTATGCAGTCGTTGAACACAAGCGAAATGGAATTTTGCTTGGCGAACTTTTAATCTAAACAAAACCAAAGTCTAAGCGATGCCCTAAGGGCTGTATATATGGGGAAAAGGGAAGAATTTCGTGGCCCTTGGGGTGGGGTCGAAACCAACCCTAACTCTTGTTTCCCCACAACGGACTCTAAAATAGCCTATACTTAAGTATTTGAAATTAATGGGCCTTGCCAATAATAAGGTGGACACCTAGAATAGCCTATGGGAATATTATGAAGTGGCATCTTGTATATTTCGTCCAAGGCTTATCCTCCTTATGGTGGCTTCAAAGTCCGAAATCATCACTTGTAACTCCGTTCTTGTCCTTGCATGCCATCAACTCCATCGTGTTCTTGCTCCAATGTTCATCCTTCTCCAAGCTAGGCCCTTCATTTGTAAGCAAAACAAATGTATCAATTTAGGTAGCATCATATTCTCATGAACATTAGAATCATTACCAAAAAGCGAAAGTACGGTAATTTAATTGGCGTCTTGTGACTCTAGTAATTGGTCCGTATATTAGCGAAGGGCTGGGTGTAACAATGGTATTGATGTCCTCATCAATCATGAGACCAATACATGGCCTAAGCTTTGGGATAGAATGTTTAGTTGCTCCTGTTTTTTGTGGGTTACCAAAATGCAAATCGGGGCATAATTTGTTTCCATACAAAGGGGGTTGAAGGCGTTCTATTCTCTCATCATAGATGGAGGGCCTGGACAACTTGGCTAGCATGGAGATGGTGGGCTATCTCTCACCCAAAGACCACATCCACATCCTTACCATCCAATGGTTCAACAACGATGGAAAGGTTAAGGTAACATCTTTGTTGTGTGCATTTATTCTCTACATATCTTTGATTATGTTGATTGTGATGTGGTACCTATGCAAGCATTTCCTTATTACGGTGAAATGGCAATTTGATAAAATTCTACACCATGGTAGAAACAATCGTATCTCTTGTTCTAGGGATAAAATATTACTTTGCTTCCTTATCTGATTCCATTTGAAAGATGATATTAAAATAAAAACAACAGGGAGAAAATAAGTGAAAATCGATTGTGGCAAAAAGAATTTGGCGAACATGAAGCCTAATAATAAACCTCTCTTTCGAAATTAAATTAAAATTGCATGTTTACTTGCCACCTCGATATTGATGAGCTGATTTTTAAATCTGTTTGCTTTGCTTTATGTCAAGGCATTATTTTCATTAGGGGCGTGCCTTCCTCTTTGCCCCTTTCACTAACATTTTCGGGAGATTGGCGTCTTTCCCAAGGCGTGCCCGCAAGGATTAACCAGGTTGAGCATCAAATTGACTTAATTCCGGTGCATCATTACCCAACCGTGCAATCGTACCAATCGGGGAGGCGAAGGAGATTATGTGTCAAATCGGGGCGCTGACAAAGGTTATATACCCGAATCCTTAGTCCTTGTGCTGTTCCTTTATTCTAGTCGAATAAGGATGGTACATCCTTTGTGTTGATTGTAGAGGCATTAATAATATTCTATTATTTCATCACCCTATTCTAGGCTAGATGATATGCTTGATGAATTAATTGGACAATATTCTCCAAAATTGATTTGTAGTGGATACCATCAAATTGTATGTTGGAGATGAATGAAAGCGCATTTAAAACTATGTTTGGATTATATAGTGGTTAGTCATGCCTTTTTTGATAAAATGTCCGTCTTTTCGATGAGATGGTGGATTTGCTTTGGTGGAATGACTTTGGGATCCGACTCGGCGTCGAGGGCCGTTAAAATGTAAAACTCCGAAGGTTATTGCCCGCGAACCGATCAACGACCACGAGGTCTATTTCTCGACAAGCGGAACAAGCAAAAAGCTGAATTGCAAGCAAACAAAACACATCTTTCTTTGTAAGCTCTTGAGAGGTGCGCAATGGTGCTGAAATCTCTCGCCTATAGAAACCAGCGAGGCCAAAACTCCTCACTTGTGTGACCGTTTTGGGCTGCCCAACTCTCAATACTTCAATCTTGGCTTTATCAACTTCAATTCCTGGATAACAACATGGCCAAGAAAAAGATCAAATTTGCAAAAGGTGCACTTCCCAAGGTTACCAAACAAGCGTGCATCCGTGAGCATTAAAAACAACCTAAATGTTCCAAATGTTCTTCCAAAGTTTTGCTATAAATCGTATATCATCAAAATAGACTACCACAAATCGTCAATAAAGCACGTAAAACTTGTTCATTAATCTCATGAAAGTACTAGGTGCATTAGTTAACCCAAAGGCATGACTAACCACTCATATAATCCAAACTTAGTTTTAAATGCTGTTTTATTCATCTCCCAATTTCATACGAATTTGATGGTATCCACTCATAAATCAACTTTGGAGAATATTGTAGACCCTCAATTCATCAAGCATATCATCTAGCCTAGGAATAGGGTGGCGATAACGAATAGTAATATTATTGATGCCTCTACAATCAAACACATTGGCGTACCATCCTTTTTCGGCACTAGAATAATAGGAACACACAAGGACTAAAGGGATTCGTATATAACCTTTGTCGGGGCTCGTCTTGGGCCATAATCTCCCTTTCTCCTCGGATTATGCGGTATGGTGCGGTTGGGTAATGATGCCGGAATTAAGTCAATTTGATGCTCAATCCCTCGAATAGGTGGTAATCCGGTGGCGTCTTGTGGAAAAGGCGTTGGGAACTCTGAAAATGTTAGTGACCGGGAAAGGGGGAAAACCCTCCTCAATGAAATAAGCCTCTTTCACACCATACAAATAGATTTGCAAATCTCTTAATTCGTTTTGGCAAGAAAATCACTTTTCAATTTAATTTAAAAAAGAGGTTTATTTTGGGGCCAGTTTTGCCTTCTTTTCCAAATCTGTTTTCACCTTTTTTTCCGTTTTGCTTTATTGCCATTAATATATCTTTAAAATGGCCGGAGTCAAGGAAAAATTATTTTTTCCATGCGTATCGATTGTTTTACCATGGTGTAAAATTTTATCAAATTGCCATTCTCAATAACAAGGAAAGCTTGCAAGGTACCACTCACAATCAACATAATCAGCGTGAATTTAAAATCCCGGACTTTCCTTACCTTGCCTTTTTGAAATTAGTGTAAATTGGTGGGCTTGTGGGAATAGCTTTCCACCACCCATGCTAAAGGTTTCCCTCCATTTGAGGCCAAAAAAGTTCCCACAACCCTTTGTATGGAACAAATTTGTTGATTTTCTCGATTTGAACCACCCTCAAAAAGTTGAATAAACATTCATAGTGGCATTTTTGACCATGTATTGTGTCCAGTGGGTTCCCGTGTTCCTATGTGTAATAACCTCTCCTCATCTTCACTAACACTCACCCCACCTGGTAGCAAAACACCCGCGAGATTTGTCTCTCAAAATGCCTCTTCCCTACGACAAAATAATTTTTGTGCCTGTTGGCGTGGAAAAGAAGAATTTCTCAAAGCCCAGTTGTTTCAAAGTTTTTGCCTCTTTCTTTCCTTGGGGTGGCCAAATTTTTAAAATTCCTTTGTCCAATAATCGAAACCTCAGAAAAGTTGTGCGGGCTCAATCGATCCCCTTGTTTTTACAACAAAGGAAAACGGGAATTATTTAAATCCTTAATCTAGTGGTGGTTTTTTTAATCCCCAAAAGTAACAACTTCATTCTTCAACTACCACTTAATCAACCGGTTTGTAATTCAAAATTTCTTCTCAAATTTTTCCTTTGTTTGCTGAATTTTAATAATTGTTGAAAAGGTGGAACCCAAATGCAAAGTTTTAAAAGGCCCAAGATTTGGGCGGTTAACTCTGTTGGCCACCAAACATCAAAGCGTGGCCAAAAAGGGGGGGAACCTTTCCTCTTTTCTTAAATTTTTCGTTTTTCCCAAAAAATATAATGAGGAAAATCTCCCTCAAAGTTGGAATTTCAATTTTTTAAATGGCGACCCACGAGGGGCCCAACTTCCATTTTTGCATTGGGCACCGGTGGTTGTGGTTTTGGTTTGGCTAGCGATGTTTCAACCTACGAATTTCCAATAACACCTCTCGGACGGCAATGTGGAAAAAAAACCACCGGGCAAGACACCCTTTGTCCCCTAATAGGAACCATTTGGTGTATTGTTCGGAAGGGCGTGGTTTTGCGTTGGTGGATAGGGGCAGCGGCGGTGGTTGTGGAAAGGCGAGCAATTATAAACTTTATCAACTTTGCAACGCTTCTAAGACTACTTCTAGGCCCGCAACAACCACCTTGCACTTCCAACATCATTTCTTGAAATTATATGTAGTTGGGTGGGCTCCCAATCAAATTGGCTTTTCCCAAATTTACGAAAATAAAACACACAAGAATTGATCCTTGATACAGGGCGTGGTGGTGGTGGTTGGTGGGGGTCACTGTGAACAAATCTAAATTTTACGAGATCTTACCCCGGGGTATTAAACAACGGAGCAAAACTCCAAAGCTTGGCAAGCGAACGAGAAATAAGCAAAAGCGTAGATGTATTGAAGGGGGAAGGCTTTAATATGGTACAAAAGGGTCGAATTCAAATGGAAGATCAAAAAAACCCAAAGGGTCTTTGCGGTCCTAAATGAAATGGAGAGGGAGCCTGCCTACAAACAACTACTTGGTAAACAAAACACACTCTAAAATTTTATTTTTTTAAGCTCTTTTTTTGCAGAAATTTTTTTGGGCTCTTTTTTTTTTCAAAAATCACTATAATGGGGTGTCTAAATCTTCCCGTAATACGGTCCCCGAATTTTCAAATTTTTTTTTTTGGGCCCCAAAATAAGCGGTCAAAAAAACTTTTATCAATGGGCTCAATATCGAAACTAAATAAAGCGGAAAATTTTTTTAGGCGTTTTTGGAAAATTTTGGGTAAGGGGTGGTTTGGATACTGGAAAAAATTTTGGGGTAAACAAATTTTTTTTTTTAAACCAATTTTCCCAAAAGATTTGGGGTAAAAACCTACTGGCAAGCACGTCGGAAAACTAGTGGTCAAAAAAAAATTCAAATATTGGTGGTGGAAGGTGGGATAGCTTGGTGATAAAAAAGGCGGTTTATGGAATTAGGGTGGCTCTTGGTGATGGCGGCGTGATTGGTTTCGGGGCGACAACTTAGACGGAACGAAACTTAAAGACTAGATCTAAACCCGCAATAAACGGCTCAACATAAATTCCTAAATCTGAAAAAGCAAAAGGAAGGGGTTTAGGATAACAACCTTTTTTTGGTTTTAAGTGGACTTAGGTTGAAAACAACTCGATCTAAACTAAAGGGAAAATCTCAAAGCGACACCGATACCATTGAGGCGGGGCGCTTTCATGAAGGTTTGCTTTGGTGGAAGTCGATTTGGGACGATACGGGCTGGGGGTCGGGCTTTAAAAATCGTAAACCAACTCAAGGGTTATTGACCCCGCAACCGTCAACGACCAGAGGTCATTTCCTGAGCAAAGGAAAAAAGGTGAGTTGCAATTGGTTTCGTTAAATAAACTTTTTGTAAGGGGGGTTATGGGTTTAGAGTGGGTTGAACACAACAAATCCGAAGGCACAAACGAATGTTGGTGCTTCTTTGGCTCCTCGCATCGCTGCTGCTGGTACCGACGAGGATGATTATGTGGAAGATTACGAGGATGAGGTTGATCAACATCGTAACCACGTGCAACCACCAGCACCACAACCACCAGGTCGCCCACATGCAAATAATGGCAATGTTAGGGCTCCCCTCAGTACGAGATCATGACCATCTCCCTAAACTGAAATTGAATATTCCAACATTTGAGGGTAGATATGTTCCCGATATATATCTTACTTGGGAGTTAGAAACTGAACAACGATTTACATGTTTACAATATCCCGAGGAGAGACGTGTTCCGCCGCTGTTTGTGCTTTCACTAGCTTTGCATGTGTTTGGTGGTCCGAACATTGTAGATTATATCCTGCTCCAGCTACTTGGGCTGCTTTGAAAACTGCTATGCGTACTGCTGGGTTCCACCATATTATCAACGTGAATTACTTCAAAATTGCAGCGTTTAAGACAAGGAAAAATTTCAGAGAAGAATATTATCGTGAATTACAAACCGCTTGATTAGATGTGGTATTGTTGAGGAGAATGAAGCTATGCTTGCACGTTTTCGGGTGGATTAAATAGAGAGATTCGCACCATTCTAGACTATAAGGATTATAATAATATCACTGCTTATTCCATCTTGCTTGTAAAGCTGAACGTGAAGTGCGTGATCGATGTGCATTGGCGCCGCACTAACTTTTCTCGCAGGTCGACCTTCATCGTGGACACCACGTGCATCATCTACTTCCACCGCACCATCACCTCCTTCAGGTGCCACCTCCAACCGTGATACAAGAAAGCAGGCACAACCACCACTATCTCGCCAAGAGCACACCGCTGGCCTGCACAGAGCTCTTCTTCTTCCATGGCGCCAACAGGCACACAAGTGATATTATTTGTCGTCGTTGTAAGGGAAGAGGACATTTTGCGAGAGAATGCAAATCTCAGCGTGTGATGATTGCTACGAGGATGGTGGGTATGAGTCCGCTTAGTGACTATGATGAGGAGACTTTGGCTCTTATTACACATGAGGAACACGGTGGAGATGATTCTGATCATGAGACACAATACATGGCTGTCAAGATGCCGACAGTATGAATGTTTAGTTGCTCAACGTGTTTTGAGTGTGGAGGTTACACAAGCTGAGCAAAATCAGAGGCATAATTTGTTCCATACAAAGGAGTTGTGAAGGAACGCTCTATTCAAGGCCATCATAGATGGAGGGAGCTGCAACAACTTGGCTAGCATGGAGATGGTGGAGAAGCTATCTCTCACCACAAGACCACATCCACATCCTTACTACATCCAATGGTTCAACAACAATGCAAGGTGAAGGTAACACGACTGCTCGTGTGCATTTTAGTATCTCTACATATGCTGATTATGTTGATTGTGATGTGGTACCTATGCAAGCATGTTCCTTGTTACTTGGTAGACCATGGCAATTTGATAAAATTTCAGACACCATGGTAGAAACAATCAAGATACTCTTGTTCATAAGGATAAAATATTACTTTGCTTCCTATGACTCCTCGAGTCCATTTTGAAAGATGATATTAATAGAGCTAATAAAGCAAAACAGAGAAAAATAAGAGTGAAAATCATATTGTGGTAAAAGAATTTGAGCAACACATGAAGCCTAATAATAAACCATCTATCGTTGCTTCTGAAATTAAATTGAAAAGTGCATGTTTACTTGCCACCAAATCTGATATTGATGAGCTAGATTTTAGCAAATCTATTTGCTATGCTTTTGTGTGCAAAGAGGCATTATTTTCATTCGAGGACGGTTTTCCTCTTTGCCCCCCGCTGTCACTAACATTTTGCAGAGTTCACGACGCTCTTTCCACAAGACGTGCCACCGGATTACCACCTATTCGAGGGATTGAGCATCAAATTGACTTAATTCCCTGCATCATTACCCAACCGTGCACCATACCGCATCAATCCAGAGGAGACGAAGGAGATTATGCGTCAAGCATGTGAGCTGCTCGACAAAGGTTATATACGCGAATCCCTTAGTCCTTGTGTTGTTCCTATTATTCTAGTGCCGAAAAAGGATGGTACGCCACGATGTGTGTTGATTGTAGAGGCATCAATAATATTACTATTCGTTATCGCCACCCTATTCCTAGGCTAGATGATATGCTTGATGAATTGAGTGGCTCTACAATATTCTCCAAAGTTGATTTATGAGTGGATACCATCAAATTCGTATGAAATTGGGAGATGAATGGAAAACAGCATTTAAAACTAAGTTTGGATTATATGAGTGGTTAGTCATGCCTTTTGGGTTAACTAATGCACCTAGTACTTTCATGAGATTAATGAACGAAGTTTTACGTGCTTTCATTGGACGATTTGTGGTAGTCTATTTTGATGATATACTGATTTATAGCAAATCTTTGGAAGAACATTTGGAACATTTACGTGTTGTTTTAATGCTCTACGTGATGCACGCTTGTTTGGTAACCTTGGGAAGTGCACCTTTTGCACCGATCGAGTATCTTTTCTTGGCTATGTTGTTACTCCACAGGAATTGAAGTTGATAAAGCCAAGATTGAAGCTATTGAGAGTTGGCCGCAACCCAAAACGGTCACACAAGTGAGGAGTTTCTTGGCCTCGCTGGTTTCTATAGGCGTTTGTGAGAGATTTCAGCACCATTGCTGCACCTCTCAACGAGCTAACAAAGAAGGATGTGCCTTTTGTTTGGGGTACCGCATGTGAAGAAGCCTTCACGGTATTGAAAGCTAAGTTGACACATGCCCTTTACTCCAACTTCCTGATTTTAATAAGACTTTTGAGCTTGAATGTGATGCTAGTGGAATTGGATTAGAGGTGTGTTATTACAAGATGGCAAACCTGTTGCATACTTTTTCGAAAAATTGAGTGGGCCTAGTTTGAACTATTCTACTTATGATAAAGAATTATATGCTCTTGTTCGGACTTTAGAGACATGGCAACATTATTTATGGCCCAAAGAATTTGTTATACATTCTGATCATGAATCTTTGAAACATATTAAAAGTCAAGCTAAACTGAATCGTAGACATGCTAAATGGGTTGAATTCATTGAGACTTTCCCTTATGTCATTAAACACAAGAAGGGTACAGAAAATGTTATTGCTGATGCATTGTCTCGTCGTTATACTATGCTTTCACAACTTGACTTTAGAATATTTGGTTTGGAGACCATCAAAGATCAATATGTGTGTGATGCTGAATTTAGCGATGTATTGCAGAATTGTAAAGAAGGTAGAACATGGAACAAGTTCGTCGTTAATGATGGATTTGTGTTTCGTTCTAACAAGCTATGCATTCCAGCTAGCTCCGTTCGTCTTTTGTTGTTGCAGGAGGCGCATGGAGGAGGACTAGTGGGACACTTCGGCGTGAAGAAGACGGAGGACGTACTTGCTACACATTTCTTTTGGCCAAAGATGCGATGGGATGTTGAGCGTTTTATTGCTGGCTGCACTACATGTCAAAAAGCTAAGTCATGACTCAATCCTCATGGTTTATATATGCCTTTGCCTGTGCCTAGTGTTCCTTCGGAGGATATATCTATGGACTTTGTTTTAGGTTTACCTCGAACAAAGAAGGGGAGTGATGTAGGGTGGAACCCTAATTCGTCGATCTTTCACGTTTGGAGGGGATCCTACGGAGGGAACACGAAGAACGCGCGGAAGAACACGAGGAAATCACGGGGAAGAACGAGAGAGACACTCAACCGACAAGAGATCAATCACACAAGGTCTAGATCATCGAAGCTCGAGTGATACATGGTCCAAAATCAACAAAGGAAAGATACAAAGGTAACCGTTCTTCTCCGAGAGGAGGTATTGAATCCACGAGGGGATCTTCCCGTAACGGGGTCTTGTATCTGAGAGGATCTTCTCTGAAGAGGCCGCGGTCTCTCACGAGGAGGAGATCCGATAGATGAGCGAAGATCTATCTCTAACTTGAGCTAAATCAACGCTAACCCTCAAAGTGGGGAGGAGGAGGTCTATTTATAGTGCTAAGCCACGAAGGGGTAAGGGAGGGGCGAAGGGGTACACGGGCCTCGGCCCAAGTCATGCGCGCAGGCAAGGCTGGATGATCCGGACGGGATCCCGGATGATCCGGGCGTCGCGGTCCGGATGATCCGGTTGGAGTTCCGGATGATCCGGCTTCAGCAGGTTTCGGTGCCTTTTGGTGCATTTACCCGGACGATCCGGGGGAGGGTCCGGATGATCCGGCTGGGCCCGGATGATCCGGCTGGGTGTCCGGATGATCCGGGCAACTCCATTCTTGCTCCATTCTTCTTCTTCCTTCTCCTCTTCCATGCTTGGCCTTGGTCCTTGGATTCTCCATGGTCATCTTGGCTGTACCTGAGTGTACGCAAGGTCCGTGCATGAGGTAGTAGCCGTGTCTCATATGCGGAAAGCGACGGTTCGAAGAGGAGTGAATTCACCTTGTGTCCAATGGCGCATAGTCGAGGTCTCATCTTATGTATCCTTGGGGCTTGGAGAGTAGTCGGAGTGTACATGGGGATGAACGGGATGCTCCGCATCATATCCCCCTTGGGAAAGATCCGACCGGATCGTGATCCTCATCACCATGGAAACGGGTGTCGTGGGACGGACTTGTAGTGGGAGTAGGTGAAGGCCTTGCATAATCCAAGTACTCCAAGGTGTCTCCGTATGTGGTACGGCAAAATGAGCAAACACAAAGTACACTTGGAAATACAATGGTTAGCGCACACAAAGTGTCCATCAATGAAGCGTGAGTCCGTGCTTAGGATAGTGCGTGACAAAGCGCATGAAGCTTATCAAGATGATATAGAATGATATGCAAGGAATTCATGGATAATTAGCATGGTGCACAAAGCGACAAATTCTACCATTGTGCAAAATGATGTCATAATGGGATGGTGCATCAAAAGCATGAACATGGCAATGGATGCTCAATATGTATATGTTATCATGCAATTGATGGTGGGCAATATGATCATGATGTATGAATATGCCATCAAGGAAGATCACAACAAATTTGCTAAGGAAGTGAACAAGCTCATATATCATGGATGACATGGTAATACAAGATGCAATAAGGCAATCATAATGTGAGTCAATCCATGCATAGGGTGCAAACTTGTGGTGAGTATGATATGTCCATCGAGCATGACATATATGAGCACAATCAACCAATATGGATGTGGGAGTGCAAGGTGTCAAAGGAGTGTTGATGTACCAATGCTCGATGTCGTGGCATGAGTGGAATTTCGAAGGTGCATCCAATAAGTGCGAAGGCCTCAATGTGGAGGTCCATGTAGCCAATCTTCCAATGTCGCTCCTCCAACAAGCGAGATGTATCATGTAGACAACAAGAAGGAAACAACAATGAAAGAGTGACCCATCCAATATGCATACTTGAGATTGGCTCAAAGGGAAGGAGTTCACCTTATGAATGTTCCCGAAGATGTTGGAGTTGCACATCATGTATGCCTTCACATAACCAAGTTGTCGCATAACAGCATCACCTTGTGAACCCTCCAAAATGAAATAACATGACAAACACTCGGAAAAACAAATGAGGTTAGCGGAAATGCAAAACCTATCATTCGAGTGGTAAGATACCCAACAAGTGTACACATCATGCTCATCATAAGAAAGTACAAGGAGCGCTGTATAGTATGGAGGCATATGATGCGAGAACAACCAAATGCAATAGGCTCAATCAAACAAACATGCATCACAAGTAAAGTGTCCAAGTCTCCAAGATCAATAAGCATAGCAAGTTGGCACTCAATACAAGGTGATATGAGAGATGCAACTAATGGAGACAAGAGGTAATGATCATGACAAATCTTGTGAGAGGCATCAACATCTATGTCATCAACCCAAGAAAGCAAGTAATAGTGGAACATGGGTGATGCATCATAGCAAGCAATCATAGCGATCAAGTCAAGCAATCTAGTAGTGCGAAGATGCAACGTACTAGAAGGAATCATGGCAAGCATGTCATGTGTGCAAATAGTGGGCATGAATAATTCACATGTATAGCATAAGCATGAAAGCAAGATATGCGTAAATTGTCATCAATGTATTGGCGAGAGACCATATGTAAATAGCAATGGGGCATCATGACTCTCCCAACGCAACAAGCATCAATAGCATGGGGCACATGATAAACATGGCAATAGCAACAAGGATCTCCACCAAGCATGCAAATACACATAGAAGTAGCATAATGGTGAATCATGGGTAGATGCAAGCAAGGGTCACAATTGCATGGCAAAGGCATAGAAACAAGGATAACAAGCAAAGTGAACACAATAGTATGGGCATAAGGTGAGAAGTGGTAAATAGCCCATAGTCATGTGAGAGCCAAGTAGAGGAGTTGCGCGTAGTCGTTGCGCGAAGGGGACGGTGGTGAGGATAGTCCATGGGATCCCAAAGCATCATTGCTCTCAAGAGCTCGTTTTGTCAACTCTTGGGATTGAGAGGTTGACGAGTATACGTGAGTGCCTACACAAAACAAAGACAAAGGGAAAATGTGTAAAAGGTGGTAGATGTACACATCATCCATCATGATGCGCACGTGCGTGTGTTTGTTAGCACAAAATAGCTAATGCTCAAATAAATGAGATGCGTGATATAGAAACATGTCATCCATCATGAGAGGTTTGTTATTATGTATAACATAATGGAGACTCAAATTGTGTAATGCATCACGAGCAATATCTAGAGCATTGTTATTCATGGAATGCATATGGTGCGTGCAATTATGGGAATCATGCAAAGTACGGAATACACCAAAATCTCCTAATATGTATGAGGAAACTATGGGGGTTTCCTCATGAGCATGAGTAGCAACATCACGTGGAGAGTATTGACAACATCCAAAACAATGCATATTCGAAACAATGTGATCATGGCATGACATATTAGATGAATTATGAATCATGTAAAGGAAGCATGGCAATATCATCACAGAGAAGCAAAAGCCAATTACCATCATCTCGCCATCTATGCCATAAGTGCAAATGGGATTGATTTTAATGGGGCATGCATAGTTACTATGTTGAGATTGTAATGATGCAATATGGGGATCTCACTCATAGCATATGACAAGTTCAATGGATTGTCAAACATGATGTGACCAAAAGAATTTTCACATGATATCCTATGAAGCATAGCATCACAACTAGGCAACTCAACATGCTCATCATCATATTCATCATAAATAGGTAAGTCAAGGCATGAAGAAGTCTCACTAGCATGAAGCATGGTAATAGGTGGGTCATCATCATGGGAGCAATCATCGCCAAGAGAGTCCACTAGTGGGACAAGAGAAGCACCATCACCTATGTTACCTTTGGAGTGTCGCCATGTGTTGTAGGTGAGGTGTTGAAGATCATATCATTGTCATCTTCATCTTTATGGAACCATGTGGGGGTGTATCATCGCCCACCATGGCCATCGCTGCTCCATTAGAGGGATGGACTGTCATGATAGGCATGTCGCCATGTAGGAGACCTAGCACCAAAGAAGAAAACACACTAGGAGTAGAGGTTAAGTCGTTAGAAATCATAGTGGCCTCACATGCCGTGTCAACTACCTCACTCACTAAGTGTTGTCGCCACTCACTCCCTCAAGGATGCTCTCACCATATGGCTGGTGGAGTCACCCAATGGCGCCAACCTCACATAGGATGTGTGGCATGCTCTCATGTGTGGGGCTAGTGGTGGTCACACTCATCCTCTCAAGGAAATGCTCTCAATGTCACATATGGTGGAGTCACTCATCTCTCTCATGGGGTGGTGGCTCTCCTCACATGGCACTTCTGCATCTCGACATATGTGGGTGTCTGAGAGGTGTAGGTGCAAATGTCTCCATGCTCAACTCCTATCGCCGTGGTCAAGGGGATGGCCCTTGCTCGACCTTCTTGTCACCGCCTTGGTGTAGGAGGCCCATATGATGTGGCACCTCATAGCTCGCCTCCATGACCGAAGGGAGTTTCCCATGCTCGGCCATCTTCCTTGAGGGGCTTCAAGATGGAAGTGTCACCTCGCTGGAGGTCGCCGCCTTGGACTTGATGAAGTCGATGTAGGCGCATTTCGTGGGAAGTAGGCGAAGATGCCGACGTCCAAAGGCTTAAGATGTTTTGATAGCACTTGGCAAAGATGCCAAAGTGGTTGGTGTAGCTATAGCGCCGCCTTGGTGGTGGTCGCCTCGCGGTCTTCTTTTGTGCTCTTGAAGCTTGGACTTGGCGTGAAGTAGGGCTCGTTGGGACTTGTGCATTTGCGCCAGGAGCATCTTCATGATGATGATGTCGTTGTCGTGCTTGAGCTCGTAGTAGATGTCGCTCGTCGTCGCCAGGCACATGATGCTTGAGGTGACTTGCCCTTCATGGCGGTGATGATCATGAACGTGATGGTGATCGCCATGTAGATGTGGACGAGGACGATTTGCACTTGCATCTTTTTCGCGCTCCGAAGACTTGTGGCTTGACCGTCGTCGTCTTGAGGATGATGAAGTGGAAGAGACTTGATCAAGGCCCGAATCTCTTCCATCCTCGCATCTTGCTCCTCCTTTTGTGCGGCAAGCTTGTTGTCGATGTAGTCCCTTTTCCTTGCTTCGGAGTGGAAAAGGTCGATGGAGAGGTTCTCAATGCGCTCTTGCAATCTTGATTGTGCGCTTTGCATTTGTCGTTGTAGTCCGAAGATAGACCTTTTGGTGATGTAGTCGTTCACGCCGTCGTTGTTGTCGTAGACCGGAGAGGAAATGCCTTGCCGATCCATCACAAGACTCGAGCAAATATGAGTGGGAGAAAGAGAAGAACTAATACCAATGTACCTTTGACCAAAGTTGAAGATGAATCAAGTTCACTCAAATGCGGACAATGAAATAGCACTATTGGTACCAATCCTTGTCGGTTCTCACAACTACACAAGTAAAGCTTATGGTGGAGCTCGGTGAGGATAGTGGCACAAAAATTTGATGCAAAATTTTAGCAAGAGTCAATAATGTTGAAAGAGATTCACAAATACGCAAGTGAAACAAATGGACCAATAGCAATGCAAGGTACACGGAAACACACGCACGGATAGATAAATGGGGTCGTGCAACCAAGGAATGAGCACAGAATGTGGAATCCACGGAAAACGCTCGTGTTGCACAACTCAAGAGAGACGCTAGCACGATTGCTCAATAGGCGGATACGACACTTGTGCACAACCTATAAGATGCAAAATGGATATTATTTCTATCCCAAGTATGCTATGTATGTATGGTTCTCGTGTTTATCTCAAGCATGATATCATATGATGTAGATTTGACAATCTTATATGCAATGTGGTATGATGCTATGGCACTTGCTTACAAGCTCTTTGCTCTCTTTTTGCTTAAAAGCTTTTTCTCTTTTTTTCAATGGCCTCTTTTGCACAATGCACAAACCAAGATAGCTATTGTGTATATGCGGGAACGATATTGTGGCACAATGGATGATATGATACCAATATGGTATGGTATGTATGCAATGGATGGTGGATCACTAGTGTGCACAAGTAACGTTGCCGGCAATACTCAAATGGCTAGTCTCGATAGGCAAGTAACGCAAAATGGGCTAGGGGTTAACAATGCAATTGCAAGGGAATATACAAAGGTGTCGTCGAGGTTACCGTCCTTGGCAATGATGAGAGGCGGTGTTGCCGATGTCGACCCATTCCTAGTTAGCCGAAACACCCTAGGGAACGGAAAAACCGCAAACTCAAAATCCAAAGGCAAATGTCAAATGGTGGTAGCGGAAAAGCGGTGGTGGTTTGCACTAGGAAATGCGGATGGAATGATGGATATACACGTGTCGGAGTTGAAGTTGCCGTCCCTAAGTAGCCGAAACACCTTAGGAGACACAAGCTACAACTCAAACAAGCTCAAACAAGCTCAAACAAAATTGGGTTAAGTTGGGGTGGAAATGTATGGTGGGCACGTCTATGCGGAAGTGGTGGTGGTGGTTGATGAAGAAGCAATTGTCCCTAAGTAGCCGAAACACCTTAGGAGACTCTAGTCACAACTCAACCAACCACATATGCAATGGGGAACAAAATGGGTTAGGTGGCGGAAGTCGGTGGTGGTAATGCGGATGATATGGTGGAGGGCCTAGGCAAACTTGCCAAACTTCAGAAAATATGATGGAGTCAAATAATGTTGGTGGTATTTTTGTGGGATGGGGATGTCAATAGCTTCAAAACGAGCTAAAGAACGCCAAAATCGGGCTCCGGATGAATTAGTTATGGTCAAAACAGAATTCACCGAAGTCGTTGTCGTGGTTACCGGACATCCGGAGTAGGTCCGGATGATCCGGTTCACAACCGGATTTCTATCGTAGGCGCCCGACATCCGGAGATGGTCCAGCTGATCCGGTGGATCCGGATGATCCGGAGCACTTCCGATGATCCGGCAGGTCAAACCGCTCAGATTTGCTCGTGGAGACGAATTTTGGGCGGATTTGGGGATTTTCGGGCAAAATTTGATGGATTTCGTGGATGGAAGGTGGGGAAACTTGGGGAGATGCTAGATCCACTTGAAACCAAGCAAATCCATGGATCAAAATCAACAAAACATCATCAAAACCAACAAATCACAAAAAAAATTTGGGGCTATTTTTGGTGGGGATTTTCGGATTTAGGACGAAATCAACAAAATCAAGCTAGAAAAAGAGGGGTAGGGGCTCCAAAAACGTGATCAACGTGGCTCATGATACCATATGATGTAGGGTGGAACCCTAATTCGTCGATCTTTCACGTTTGGAGGGGATCCTACGGAGGGAACACGAAGAACGCGCGGAAGAACACGAGGAAATCACGGGGAAGAACGAGAGAGACACTCAACCGACAAGAGATCAATCACACAAGGTCTAGATCATCAAAGCACGAGTGATACATGGTCCAAAATCAACAAAGGAAAGATACAAAGGTAACCGTTCTTCTCCGAGAGGAGGTCTTGAATCCACGAGGGGATCTTCCCGTAAAGGGGTCTTGTATCCGAGAGGATCTTCTCCGAAGAGGCCGCGGTCTCTCACGAGGAGGAGATCCGATAGATGAGCGAAGCTCTATCTCTAACTTGAGCTAAATCAACGCTAACCCTCAAAGTGGGGAGGAGGAGGTCTATTTATAGTGCTAAGCCACGAAGGGGTAAGGGAGGGCGAGGTACACGGCCTCGCCCAAGTCATGCGCTACAGTAAGGCCGGATGATCCGGACGGGTCCCGGATGATCCGGGCGTCGGGTCCGGATGATCCGGCTGGAGTTCCGGATGATCCGGCTTCAGCAGAAGCCTTCGGGTGCCTTTGGTGCATTTACCCGGACGATCCGAGGGAGGGTACCTGAGTGTACGCAAGGTCCGTGCATGAGGTAGTAGCCGTGTCTCATATGCGGAAAGCGACGGTTCGAAGAGGAGTGAATTCACCTTGTGTCCAATGGCGCATAGTCGAGGTCTCATCTTATGTATCCTTGGGGCTTGGAGAGTAGTCGGAGTGTACATGGGGATGAACGTGGGATGCTCCGCATCAGGGAGGGATAGCATATTTGTTGTCGTGGATAGATTCTCGAAAATGGCCCACTTTATACCATGTCACAAAAGCGATGATGTTGTTAATGTTCCTGATTTGTTCTTTCGTGAAATTATTCGCTTGCATGGTGTGCCAAATACTATTGTTTCAGACCGTGATACTAAATTTCTTAGCCACTTTTGGAGATGTTTATGGGCTAAGTTGGGGACTAAATTGCTTTTTAGTACTACTTGTCATCCCCAAACCGATGGACAAACTGAAGTAGTCAATAGAACATTGTCTACTATGCTTTGGGCTGTTTTGAAGAATAATAAGAAAATGTGTGAAGAATGCTTGCCTCATATTGAATTTGCTTATAATCGTTCATTGCATTCTACTACTAAGATGTGCCCTTTGAAATTGTGTATGGTTTCCTACCTCGTGCACCTATTGATTTGTTGCCTCTTCCATCTTCGGAGAAGGTTAATTTTGATGCTAAAGAACGCTCAATTGATTTTAAAAATGCATGAGTTAACTAAGGAAAACATTGAGCGATGAATGCTAAATATAAACTTGCTGGAGATAAGGGTAGAAAACATGTTGTGTTTGCACCGGAGATCTTGTTTGGTTACATTTATGTAAAGATAGATTTCTAATTTTGCTAAATCAAAGCTAATGCCACGGCCGATGGTCCTTTAAGGTGTTAGAGAAAATAAATGATAATGCATATAAACTTGAGCTACCCGCAGATTTTGGAGTTAGTCCTACTTTTAACATTGCAGATTTGAAGCCTTATTTGGGTGAGGAAGATGAGCTCACGAGGACGACTTCATTTCAAGAAGGGGAGGATGATGAGGACATCAATACCATTGTTACACCCATAGCCCCTACTGTTACATATACGGGACCAATTACTAGAGCTCACAAGACGCCAATTAAATTACCGTGTACTTTCGCTTCTTGGTAATGATTCTAATGTTCATGAGAATATGATGCAGCCTAAATTGGATACATTTGTTTTGCTTACAAATGAAGGGCCTAGCTTGGAGAAGGATGAACATTGGAGCAAGAACACGCATGGAGTTGATGGCATGCGCAAGGGGATCAAGAACGGAGTTACAAGTGATGATTTCAGGACTTTGAAGCCACCATAAGGAGTGCGTGAAGCGTTGGACGAAATATACAACATGCCACTTCCTAATATTCGTCCATAGGCTATTCTAGGTGCTGCGTCACCTTATTATTGGGCTAGGCCCATGTAATTTCGAAATACTTAAGTATAGGCTATTTTTAGAGTCCGTATGTGTGGGGAAACAAGAGTTAGGGTTGGTTTCGGACCCCACCCTCAAGAGCCACGAAATTCTCCTTTTCCCCATATATACAGCCCTTAGGCGCGCTTAGACTTTGGGTTTTGTTTAGATTAAAAGTTTGCCATAGCTGCAACTTCACAGATTTCATTTGTGTTCGTCGAATGCACAAAGGCGCCACGTAACCCCACCTTGATCAATAAAGCTTTCATCTTATATTCGCAATATCCAGATTGCAATCTCAGCTTCTTGCTTGTTCTTCGCTTGCTCGCAGGAAATGACCCTCGTGGTCGTTGATCGTGTTCGCGCGGGTCAATAACCTCTCGGAGTTGGTTTAGCGGTTGCTAAGGCGCGACGTCCTCGCACGTTCGTAGTCGGATCGTCAAAGTCGACTTCCACCAAAGCGAAATCCACCATCTCATCGAAAGACGGGACACCTTTGCCTCTATCAACAACCAAGCTTCAACGACTACTATAACTTCGACATCAACCAAGCCTTTTCCAAGCAACGACGACAAGTCAAGTTACAAGAAAGCTTCTACAAGTTCAAGTCGTCCTCCTCCTACTACAAGCAACTCCAAGCCGCGTGCTTCATCATCTACTCCAACCGAGGAGACCGTCAAGACAAGCTCCTTCAAGTGTTTTACTTGCGACGGCCGAGGCCACAAGTCATAGGAATGCACCAACAAGCGTACCATGATACTCAACGACGATGGAACCTACGACTCAATGAGTGAAGATGAAATGGACGCTATTGAGCAAGTGGCCATGCACCGGCGCATCAACGAGGATGAAGATGATCAAGTCTTTTGTGATGAAGATACAAGCCCCGCTCTTGTTGTCTCCAAAGTCTTGACACTTCAACATCACCAAGAAGAAGACCAACGATGCCACATCTTCCACACAAAGGCAGCATCCATGGAGATCCGTCAAGGTCATCATCGACGGAGGTAGTTGCCACAACTTGGCAAGCGAAGAACTATGCTCCAAGCTCCAATTGGTCAAGAAGAAGCATCCGCAACCCTACAAGGTTCAATGGCTAAGGACTCCAGACTATACGAAAGTTGAGCATACGGTCCAAGTATCATTCAAAATAGGCGATATGAGGACACTTTGGAGTGTGATGTGGTCCCAATGACCGCTTGCCACCTCCTCCTTGGTCGGCCATGGCAATTCGACCGTAGTGTCTACCACAATGGGCGACAAACCACTATAGCTTCAAGATGAAAGGCAAAGAATATGTCCTACCACCCATGTCTCCTAGTCAAGTGATAGCCGACAAACAAGCCTCCAACCAAAGAGAGAAGAGGAGAAAGTGAGCCACCAAAAGTGAGTGAGAGCCACAAGCCAAATTTGAGCGCCTTCGCCTAGAGAGAAAAAACCTCATACTATTCGCCACCAAACATGAGATGAGAGAAGTGTGTGAGAACCCATCAAGTGTGATGCACTTTGTCCTTGTGTGCAAGGATGGCGAACCAAAAACTAACACCACTCCTGAACTACCTTTGGTGTTTCAATCTCTTTTGCAGGAATTTCAAGATGTTTTCCCTGATGAGCTACCTCCGGGTCTACCTCCTCTTCGAGGCATTGAGCATCGAATCGACCTCATCCCCGGAGCGCCACTTCCAAACAAAGCTCCCTACCGTGTCAATCCCGAAGAAACCAAGGAGATGCAACGGCAAGTACAACAACTAATCGACAATGGTCACATACGTGAAAGCTTAAGCCCTTGTACCATTCCCGTTATTCTTGTGCCTAAGCCCGATGGAACTTTCCGCTTGTGCTCCGATTGTAGACCCATAAATGCTATCACCGTGTGCTATAGGCATCCCATTCCTCGCCTAGATGATATGCTTGATGAACTTAGTGAGCCAACTTTTTCTCAAAAATTGATCTTAAAAGTGGCTATTATCAAATCCGCATTCATGAGGGTGATGAATGGAAAACTGCTTTGAAAACAAAATTTGGCTTATATGAATGGTTGGTTATGCCCATGGGTTTGTCGGAAGCTCCCGGAACTTTTGTGCGCCTCATGCATCATGTACTTCGTCCATACATTGGAATCTTTGTTGTGGTTTACTTCGATGACATTCTTGTGTTTAGCAAAACCATGAAAGAGCATCTTGATCACGTTAAGCTTGTTTTGCAAACATTTCGAAAGGAAATTCTTTATGCCAACTTGAAAAAATGCACTTTTGGAGTTGACAAAGTAGTTTTCTTGGGTTTCGTTGTCTCTTCCAAGGGTGTCCATGTTGATGAAACTAAGATCAAAGCAATTAAAACTTGGCCCCAACCCACCAATTTGCAACAAGTGCGAAGTTTCCTTGGTCTTGTAGGTTTTTATCGCCGCTTTGTGAAAAAGTTTAGCACTATCGCAGCTCCTTTGCATGCTTTGAGTAAGAAGAATACTCCTTTTGTTTGGGGACCTTTGCAATCCAACGCTTTTGATGAGCTCAAGTCTTTACTTACTCATGCTTCGATTCTTGCTTTGCCCAATTTTGACAAAACTTTTGAGGTCCATTGTGATGCAAGTGGTACCGAATTGGCGGAGTTTTAATGCAAGAAAACGAGTCATTGCTTATTTTAGTGAAAACTCTCCGTGCTCAACTTAACTATCCTGTATGACAAAGAATTGTATGCTTTAGTGCGTGTCCTCCATGTTTGGGAACATTATCTTAGACCTCATGAGTTTGTCATCCATACCGATCATGAAACGCTTAAGTACTTAAAAGGTCAAACTAAATTGAACAAGCGTCATGCCAAATGGAGTGAATTTATTGAATCTTTTCCATATGTGATCAAGTACATTAAGGGCAAGGAAAATGTAGTTGCCGATGCACTTTCACGCCTATGCACGCTTGTCACCCAACTTGAGTTGAATGTTATTGGCTTTGAGCACATAAAAGAGTTGTATGCTAGTGATCCATCTTTGCACCTCATTATGCTAAATGTTTGACGATACATCTTGGGAACAATATTACCTCAAGGATGGTTATCTTATGAGAGCTAACAAACTTTGCATACCCTAGTCTTCTCTTCGCTTGCTACTTTTGCAAGAGGCTCATGGAGGTGGACTCATGGGACACTTTGGACGCGACAAGACTTTCGCCACGCTCTCCAAGAACTACTTTTGGCCAAAGATGTTTCGAGACGTCTCACGCTTCACCACAAGATGCTCAACATGCTGCAAAGCTAAGTCAAAAGCTCAATCTCATGGTCTTTACATGCCTCTTCCTATTCCTTATCAACCTTGGGAAGACATTAGCATGGACTTTGCACTTGGTTTGCCTAGAACTCAAAATGGAAAGGATTCCGTGTTTGTGGTTGTAGATCAATTTTCTAAGGTGGCACATTTTATTCCTTGCAACAAGGCAGACGATGCTTCACATATTGCAAATCTCTTTTGTAGGGAAATCTTGCGCCTTCACGGAGTACCAAAGACAATCGCCTCCGATCACAAGGCCAAGTTCTTGAGTTACTTTTGAAGACTCTTTGCGCCAAGCTAGGCATCAAGCTCTTGTTCTCATCCGCATACCATCCTCAAACCGACGGCCAAACGGAGGTGACGAACCGGACGCTCTCCACTCTACTTGCGTGTTGATCAAGAAGAACATCAAGGAGTGGGAGACGCTCTACCCATCGCCGAGCACGCCTACAACCGCGCAAGAAGACATTCGACGACCGGCAAGTCCCCTTCGAGGTCGCTCACGGCTTCAACCCATTGTCCCCATTGGACATCCTACCTCTACCTCTACAAGAGCGCACCAACCTCGACGCAAGTGCCCGTGCAAGCTACATCAAGAAGATGCATGAAGATACAAGAAACACCATCGAGCGCCAAGTACAACGACTAGCCACCAAGCTCAACATCAACAAGCAACCCACGATCTTCAACATAGGCGATCTCGTGGCTACACCTTCGCAAGGAACGCTTCCCCAACGAACGCAAGTCCAAACTTCTACCTCGAGCTGATGGACCTTCAAGGTGTTAGCACGCTACAACAACAACGCCTACAAGGTCGACCTACCAAGCGACAAGTACAACGTGAGCAACACCTTCAACGCCAAAGACCTCTCGCCTTTTGCATGTGTTTGGTGGTGCGAACATTGTAGATTATATCTGTTCCGACTACTTGGGCTGCTTTGAAAACTGCTATGCGTCTCGTTGGGTTCCACCATATTATCAGCGTGAATTACTTCAAAAATTGCAGCGTTTAAGACAAGGAAAAATTCTGTGAAGAATATTATCAGGAATTACAAACTGGCTTGATTAGATGTGGTATTGTTGAGGAGAATGAAGCTATGCTTGCACGTTTTACGGGTGGATTAAATAGAGATTGAGACCATTCTAGACTATAAGGATTATAATAATATCACTCGTTTATTCCATCTTGCTTAAAAAGCTGAGCGTGAAGTCTTGAGGATCGGCAGGCATTGGCGGCGCACTAACTTTTGTCGACTTCATCATGGACACCGTGCATCATCTACTTCCTTTGCATCACCTCCTTGGTGCCACCTCAACGTGATACAAGCGGCACAACCACCACTATCGCCAAAACACTTAGGAACTGCCTGAGCTCTTCTTCTTCCATGCGTCAGCAGGGCACAAGTGATATTATTTATCGTCGTTGTAAGGGAAGAGGACATTTGCGAGAGAATGCAAATCTCAGCGTGTGATGATTGCTCCGAGGATGGTGGGTATGAGTCCGCTAGTGACTATGATGAGAGACTTTGGCTCTTATTACACATGAGGAACACGGTGGAGATGATTACGATCATGAGACACAATACATGGCTGCTGAAGATCTTGCGGTTATGAATGTTTAGTTGCTCAACGTGTTTTGAGTGTGGAGGTTACACAAGCTGAGCAAAATCGAGAGGCATAATTTGTTCCATACAAAGGGAGTTGTGAAGGAGCGTTCTATTAGCGTCATCATAGATGGAGGAGCTGAACAACTTGGCTAGCATGGAGATGGTGGAGCTATCTCTCACCACAAGACCACATCCACATCCTTACTACATCCAATGGTTCAACAACGGCGGCAAGGTGAAGGTAACACGTCTTTGTTAGTGGCATTTTGTATCTCTACATATGCTGATTATGTTGATTGTGATGTGGTACCTATAAGCATGTTCCTTGTTACTTGGTAGACCATGGCAATTTGATAAAAATTCTGTACACCATGGTAGAAACAATCGGTATACTCTTGTTCATAAGGATAAAATATTACTTTGCTTCCTATGACTCCACGAGTCCATTTTGAAAGATGATATTAATAGAGCTAATAAAGCAAACAGGAGAAAATAAGAGTGAAAATCATATTGTGGCAAAAGAATTTGAGCGACATGAAGCCTAATAATAAACCATCTCACATTTATACGAAATTAAATTGAAAAGTGCATGTTTACTTGCCACCGTCGATATTGATGAGCTAGATTTTAGCAAATCTATTTGCTATGCTTTTGTTGCAAAGTTATTTTCATTAGAGGCGTGCCTTCCTCTTTGCCCCTACTTGTCACTAACATTTTTCGGGGAGTTAAATCTCACAAGGCGTGCCACAGGATACCACCTATTAGAGTTGAGCATCAAATTGACTTAATTCGGTGCATCATTACCCAACCGTGCACCATGCATTACCAATCCGGAGGAGGAGGAGGAATTATCGTCAGTCACGGAGGCGCTCGACAAAAGGTTATATCGCGAATCCTTAGTCCTTGTGTTGTTCCTATTATTCTAGTGCGAAAAAGGATGAATGCGTCACGTGATGTGTTGATTGTAGAGCATCAATAATATTACTATTAGTTATCGTCACCCTATTCTAGGCTAGATGATATGCTTGATGAATTGAGTGGCTCTACAATATTCTCCAAAGTTGATTTGCGTAGTGGATACCATCAAATTCGTATGAAATTGGGAGATGAATGGAAAACAGCATTTAAAACTAAGTTTGGATTATATAGTGGTTAGTCATGCCTTTTGGGTTAACTAATGCACCTAGTACTTTCATGAGATTAATGAGCGAAGTTTCACGCTTTCATTGGACGATTTGTGGTAGTCTATTTTGATGATATCTGATTTATAGCAAATCTTTGGAAGAACATTTGGAACATTTCGTCTGTTTTAATGCTCGTGATGCGCGTTTGTTTGGTAACCTTGGGAAGTGCACCTTTGCACCGACCGATATCTTTTCTTGGCTATGTTGTTACTCCTCCGGGGAATTGAAGTTGATAAAGCCAAGATTGAAGCTATTGAGAGTTGGCGCAACCAGCGGTCACACAAGTGAGGAGTTTCCTTGGCCTCGCTGGTTTCTATAGGCGTTTGTGAGAGATTTCAGCACCATGCGCACCTCTCAACGAGCTAACAAGAAGGATGTGCCTTTTGTTTGGGGTACCGCCGGGAAGAAGCCTTCACGGTATTGAAAGCTAAGTTGACACATGCTCCTTTACTCCAACTTCACGATTTTAATAAGACTTTTGAGCTTGAATGTGATGCTAGTGGAATTGGATTAGGAGGTGTGTTATTACAAGATACGAAATCTATCCTTAAAATGTAAAAACAAGATCTCCGGTGCAAACACAAATTTTTCTACCCTTATCTCGAAGTTTATATTTAGCATTCATCGCTCAATGTTTTCCTTAGTTAACTCATGCATTTTAAAATCAATTCCGTTCTTTAATCAAAATTAACCTTCTCCGAAGATGGAAGGCAACAAATCAATAGGTGCCGGGGAAACCATACACAACTTCAAAAGGGCACATCTTTAGTAGAATGCAATGACGATTATAAGCAAATTCAATATGAGGCAAGCATTCCTCCCACATTTCTTATTATTCTTTAGAACAGCCCTAAGCATAGTAGACAATGTTCTATTAACTACTTGGTTTGTCCATCGGTTTGGGGTGACAAGTAGTACTAAAAGCGTTTAGTCCCCAACAGCCATAAACATCTCCAAAAGTGGCTAAGAAATTTAGTATCACGATGACACAATAGTATTTGGCACACCATCAAGCGAATAATTTCACGAAAGAACAAATCACAACATTGACATCATCGCTTTTATGACATGGTATAAAGTGTGCCATTTTAGAATCTATCCACGACAACAAATATGCTATCCCTCCCTTCTTTATTCTAGGTAAACCTAAACAAAGTCCATAGATATATCCTCCCAGGAACACAAAGTCGGGAAAGGCATATATAAACCATGAGGATTAGTGTGACTTAGCTTTTTGACATGTGCGGAGCAATAAAAGCCTCAACATCCGTCTCATCTTTGGCCAAAAGAAATGTGTAGCAATCGTCCTCCGTCTTCTTCACGCCAAAGTGTCCCATTAGTCCTCCTCCATCGCCTCCTGCAACAAAAAAATGAGCGGACTAGGGAATGCATAGCTTGTTCAGAACACAAATCCATCATTAACGACAAACTTGTTCCATGTTCTTCCTTCTTTACAATTCCAATACATCTTTAAATCAGCATCATGCACATATTGATCTTTGATGGTCTCCAAACCAAATATTTTGAAGTCAAGTTGTGAAAGCATAGTATAGCGACGAGACAATGCATCCAATAACATTTTCTTTACCCTTCTTGTGTTTAATGACATAAGGAAAGTCTCAATGAATTCAACCCATTTAGCATGTCTGATTAGTTTAGCTTGACTTTTAATATGTTTCAAAGATTCATGATCGAATGTATAACAAATTCTTTGGGCCATAAATAATGTTGCCATGTTTCTAAAGTCCGAACAAGAGCATATAATTCTTTATCATAAGTAGAATAATTCAGACTAGGCCCCTCAATTTTTGGAAAAGTATCAAAGTTTCCATCTTGTAATAACACACCTCTAATCCAATTCCACTAGCATCACATTCAAGCTCAAAAGTCTTATTAAAATCAGGAAGTTGGAGTAAAGGGCATGTGTCAACTTATCTTTCAATACGGTGAAGGCTTCTTCACTGGGTACCCCAAACAAAAGGCACATCCTTCTTTGTAAGCTCATTGAGAGGTGACAATGGTGCTGAAATCTCCGCCCTATAGAATCCAGGGCCGAAAACTCCTCACTTGTGTGACCGTTTTGGGCTGCGGCCAACTCTCAATAGCTTCAATCTTGGCTTTATCAACTTCAATTCCGTGGAGTAACAACATAGCCAAGAAAAAGACACTCGTCGTGCAAAGGTGCACTTCCCAAGGTTACCAAACAAGCGTGCATCCGTAGAGCAATAAAAACAACGTAAATGTTCCAAATGTTCTTCCAAAATTTGCTATAAATCATATATCATCAAAATAGACTACCACAAATCGTCAATGAAAGCCCGTAAAACTTGTTCATTAATCTCATGAAAGTACTAGGTGCATTAGTTAACCCAAAGGCATGACTAACCACTCATATAATCCAAACTTAGTTTTAAATGCTGTTTTCCATTCATCTCCCAATTTCATACAATTTGATGGTATCCACTCATAAATCAACTTTGGAGAATATTGTAACCACTCAATTCATCAAGCATATCATCTAGCCTAGGAATAGGGTGGCGATAACGAATATAATATTATTAATGCCTCTACAATCAACACACATCGTGATGTACCATCCCGGCACTAGAATAATAGGAACAGCACAAGGACTAAGGGATTGGCGTATATAACCTTTGTCGAGAGCTCCTTAGGCCATAATCTCCGTCTCCTCTGGATTGTGCGGTATGGTGCGGTTGGGTAATGATGGAATTAAGTCAATTTGATGCTCAATCCCTCGAATAGGTGGTAATCCGGTGGCGTCTTGTGGAAAACGTGGGAACTCTGCAAAATGTTAGTACGGGGGGCAAAGGAAAAACCGTCCTCGAATGAAAATAATGCCTCTTTGCACACAAAAGCATAGCAAAAGATTTGCTAAAATCTAGCTCATCAATATCGATTTGGTGGCAAGTAAACATGCACTTTTAATTTAATTTAAATCAACTGATGGTTTATTATTAGGCTTCATGTGTTGCTCAAATTCTTTTACAACTGATTTTCACTCTTATTTTTCTCTGTTTTGCTTTATTAGCTCTATTAATATCATCTTTCAAAATGGACTCAAGTCATAGGAAGCAAAATATTTTTCCTTATGAACAAAGTATAAATTGTTTCTACCATGGTGTCAAATTTTATCAAATTGCCATGGTCTACCAAGTAATAAGGAACATGCTTGCATAGGTACCACATCACAATCAACATAATCGCATATGTAGAGATACTAAAATGCCACCTCTGTTACCTTAACCTTGCCTTTTGTTGAACCATTGGATGTATAAGGATGTGGATGTGGTCTTGTGGTGAGATAGCTTCTCCACCATCTCCATGTAGAAGTTGTTGCACTCCCTCCATCTATGATGACACAAATAAACGTTCCTTCACAACTCCTTTGTATGGAACAAATTATGCCTCATTTTGCTCGCTTGTTCCCACTCAAAACACGTTGAGCCTAAACATTCATACTCGGCATCTTGGAACCATGTATTTGTCTCATGATGGAATCATCTCCACCCTCATGTGTAATAAGGCAAAGTCTCCTCATCATAGTCACTAGCGGACTCATAACCATCCTCGGTAGCAATCATCACCGCTGGATTTGCATTCTCTAAAAATGTCCTCTTCCCTTACCGACGACAAATAATATCCTTGTGTGCCCTATTGGGCCATGGAAGAAAAGAGCCTGCGCGGCGGGTGCTCTTGGCGAATAGTGGTGGTTTTTCTTTCTTGTATCCGGTTGGAGGTGGCGAAGGAGGTGATGGTGCGTGGAAATAGATGATGCCGTGGTGTCCATGATGAAGGTCGACCTGCGAGAAAAGTTAGTGGGCGCCAATGCTCGATCCGCACTTCACGTTCAGCTTTACAAGCAAGATGGAATAAGCAGTGATATTATTATAATTTATAGTCTAGAATGGTCGAATCTCTCTATTTAATCCACCCGAGCGTAAGCATAGCTTCATTCTCCTCAACAATACCACATCTAATCAAGCGGTTTGTAATTCCGATAATATTCTTTCTGAGTTTTTCCTTGTCTTAAGCGCGCAATTTTGAAGTAATTCACGTTGATAATATGGTGGAACCGATCGCATAGCAGTTTTCAAAGCACCCAAGTAGCGGACAGGATATAATCTACAATGTTGGGACCACCAAAACATGCAAAGCTAGGAAAGCACAAACAATGACGGGAACATCTCTCCTCGGGATATTGTAAACATGTAAATCGTTGTTCGTTTCTAACTCCCAAGTAAGAATATATCGGAACATATCTACCCTCAAATGGTGGAATATTCAATTTCGTTTAGGGAGATGGTCATGATCTCGTACAGGAGCCCTAATATTGCCATTATTTGCATGTGGGCGACGGTGGTTGTGGTCTGGTGGTTGCATGTAGTTGATGTTGATCAACCTCATCCTCGTAATCTCCCACATAATCATCATTCTCCTCGTCCGCGCGATGGGAGGAGCCAAAAACACCAACAGGTGCGGCGGCCAAATTTTGTCGGCTCAATAGGAACGTTGAGCTCGTCCATCTTGATTCGGAAGGGCGTGGTTGTTGTGTTTGGTGCGATAGGTGCGCCCGGGGTGGTGGTGGAAAGCGAGCAATTCATCAAACTTGCTATCAAGCTTTGTTTCAACGTCTTCTCAATGCCATCTATCTTCTCCATGGCCTCGTCAAATCTTTTAGCACATCTTTGTCCACTCATCATTTCTGAAATTTATCATGTAGCTTTTGTTAATCAGTTCTCCCTCGTCTATCGACGATCCCATGGTTTCGCAATAAAACACACAAGAATATGATCCTCGGACTACTAACAAGAGGTGGTGGTGGGTGTCACAAATCCGTGAAGCAAATCTCAAATTCTTACGTTCTTACCCGCGGCGGTGATGGCAACCGTTGTAGTCAAAACTCTCAAAGCTTGGCTATAGCGATTACGGGGAGAATCAAGCATACGGCGTAGATGTATGTGGAGTTGGGAAGGCTTATAATATGGTAGCAAAAATGGAATAATCAATTCGGAGATGCAAAAGTTGAATAAGGCTCAAGGCAGTCTTGTCTTTGGTCCTAGGCTGGCCGTGCTAGAGGGCGAGCCTAGAACACTAACAAAATCCGGTCTTGGAGGACCACTGAATTTTTTTTTGCTCAAACAAATTTTTTAAAAATCTACAAATGGTCTAAAACGCCTAGCGAATTTTCAGACTTAGTTTTTTTTTAGCTGGAACTATTTTTCTTTCGGATGGCTTGGAAGTTGGGAGTCCTTCTCTTTCACGACTCAAAGTATCGCGTGATTGGAAATCGAGAACAATGCAACAATTCTTTGGACCTACTAGGATGGTGGCGGAGATGAATCGGTGGAACTGGTGGTGGCGGAGATGAATCTGGTGGAACTTCGGTTGGTGGCGGAGATGAATCTGGTGGAACTTCGGTGGTGGCGGATATATGTTGCTGGACTCGGATGGGCGTGATGGCGGCGGATATGTGGTGGCGTATATGGATTGGTTGCGGTGAAATGTGGTGGTGGTATATGGCGGGCGGCGTGACAACCTGCGAACTTCGAAACTCTAAAGACTAGGCGCTAAGACCGGAACTTGACCGGCGATGCAACCCCAAATTCAACAAACAAATCTGAAAAGATTATGCAAAGGCTGATTGGTTGGATGGGATGAACTAACCCTAATTTTTTGGCTTTTTAAATGGACTATAGGTATGAAGAACGACTCGATCTAAACTACGAAAAGCGAAAATCTCGACCAACCGAAATCTAATACCACTTGATAGAGGCAAAGGTGTCCGTCTTTCGATGAGATGGTGGATTTGCTTTGGTGGAAATCGACTTTGGCGATCCGACTCGACGTCCGAGGGCGTCGGCGCCTTATGTCGCTAAACCAACTCCGAGAGGTTATTGACCCGCGAACACGATCAACGACCACGAAGGTCATTTCCTGCGACAAGCGAAGAACAAGCAAAAACTGAGATTGCAATCTGGATATTGCGAATATAAGATGAAAGCTTTATTGATCAAGGTGGGGTTACTGGCGCCTTTATCAGTCGTTGAACACAAGCGAAATCGAAGTTGCAGCTATGGCGAACTTTTAATCTAAACAAAACCCAAAGTCTAAGCGGTGCCCTAAGGGCTGTATATATGGGGAAGAGGGGTGAATTTCGTGGCCCTTGGTGGAGGGTCAAAACTAACCCTATCTCTTGTTCCCCACATCGGACTCTAAAATAGCCTATACTTATGTATTTCAAATTACATGGGCTGGCCCAATAATAAGGTTGACACCTAGAATAGCCCTCGGCGAAATTTATGAAGTGGCATCTTGTATATTTCGTCCAAGGCTTCATGCACTCATTATGGTGGCTTCAAAATCCGAAATCATCAATTGTAACTCCGTTCTTGTCCCCTTGGCATGCCATTATCTCCATGCTTGTTCTTTCTCCAATGTTCATCCTTCTCCAAGCTAGGCCCTTCATTTGTAAGCAAAACAAATGTATCCAATTTAAGCGACATCATATTCTCATGAACATTAGAACCATTACCAAAAGCGAAAGTACACGTAATTTAGTTGGCGTCTTGTGACTCTAGTAATTGGTCGGTATTATAGCGGGGGGCTGGGGTGTAACAATGGTATTGATGTCCTCATCATGGTATATGGAATCTGATTGAAGCGGTGGCGGATAGCGGTGGTGGTACATGGCAGGCGATGATGATGGTTTGCGGGGTGGCGTGACAACTTATGACCAGAACTCGAAACTCTAAAGACTAGACTCTAAGACCGCAACTAGACACGGCGATGCAACCGAATTCAACCACAAATCTGGAAAAAGATTATAAAAGGCTCAGATTGGTTGGATATGATGACCTAACCCTAATTTTTTTGGCTTTTTAATGGTTGGGTATGAAAACAGACTCGATCTAAACTCGGCTTAAAATCTCACAGCAACACAAATCGATACCACTTGATAGAGGCAAAGGTGTCCGTCTTTCGATGAGATGATGGATATCGCTTTGGTGGAAATCGACGGATTCGACTACGACGTCGGGGCGCGCCTAGTCGCTAAAAACTCGG